>CAIGQQ010034775.1:0-22406 GCA_903798035.1 Danio albolineatus | reverse complement strand
AACCTGTCCCAAACAATATCTATTTATTTTTTTGTTTTTATATTAGTTTTTTTTATGTTCCTGGTATAAATATGCTTCAGATGTGTTTCATTTGACATTGAGAATATAAGAAGTTACATTATGAAATTGAAAGTTAATCTTTGTTTGGCATACATTACAGTTATTACTTTCTTAGTTTCTTATGGCAAATGAACAGTGTCACATGCAGCCGGATGCTATAGGCCTATACCCATGAAGAGCACAGCCAAAACAGACAAAAGCTTTTGTTTGGGACAGGTTTATAATTTTGGCTTAATGAAGCTTAATAAAAAAGAAAGTGTTTCCTTTGGAGTTTTGAAATGTTTTACATTACACACTTACTACAAGGTAAAAACAATCATGTACATCCATGTAAATGAATAAACAATTTATTAGTTCTGTGTGGAGTTTGCATGTTTTCCCCATGTTCACACGGGTTTTCTCTGGGTGCTCTGGTTTCCCCTACAAATCCAAGGACATGGTATAGGTGAATTGGGCAAGCTAAATTGTCCGTGTGAATGATGGTGTATGGATGTTTCCCAGTGATGGGTTGCAGCTGGAAACATATGCTGAAAAACATATGCTGGATAAGTTGGTGGTTCCTTCCACTGTGGCGACCCCAGATTAATAAAGAGACGAAGCCGAAAAGAAAATGAATGAATGAATAATTTATTCATGAAAAGCATGAAACATTATACAACAGGGTACGTTTGGTCCTATAAACACATGTACAGTACATTGCGGCGACGTCTAATTGATGTTTGTGTTTACATCTAGAAGATGTATAAAGTTAAATGGACGTTTCAAATATGTCTTAAAGATACAGACCTTTTATAGATGTTTATCACACCTTTGAACACAGCAGATGTTTTCCAAACAAATAGATATAAAAAACGGGTGACACTGTGGTGCAGTAGGTAGTACTGTCGCCACACAGCAAGAAGGTCGCTGGTTCGAGCCTCGGCTGGGTCAGTTGGCATTTCTGTGAGGAGTTTGTATGTTCTCCCCGTGTTCGTGTGGGTTTCCTCCAGGAGCTTCGGTTTCCCCCACAAGTCCAAAGACATGCGGTGTAGGTAAATTGGGTGAGCTAAATTGTCCGTGGTGTATGTGTGTGTATAGTCATGTTTGTGTAGATTACACAGATATGATAACAGTATAGTTTGTACTTTTTACAGCCAAAAGAAAGAAAGAAAAAAGAAAGAAAGAAAGAAAGAAAGAACTTTTGTCAGTGAAGTGACGTATGAAGCAGAGTTCAGACAGAAATCACTTTTTACAGATTTTATTGAAAGCTTTCTGTCGGTCAACACCGCAAATCTGTTCAATCAACTTCTATCCCTGCAGCAAAGCTTGTCTTCCTTCTTCTCTCTATCCTTTCTCATGAGAGCAGCAAATGTTGCCTCTTCTCATCTTTCAGCTCCAGCTAATTTTAAGGCACTGATCAACTGATTTTTCTTTTTCTTCTTCTTCTTTTTTGTTTTTGTTTTATTGAATGTAATATATGTGCAGACATGTTGTTCACACCTTCTTTTAATTTGCTCACAGCACAGATTACTACAGGCTAATATTTACTGTAATTCTTTTTTTTTTTTTTTTGTATTTTGTATATTGTCACATTGCATAATCTTGGTCCTTGTAAAGGGTTTCATAAAGACCTCTGTGTTTTCAGTTATTTGCAAGTGGGGATCTTTAGAGAATTGGGAAATGTTGCCATCTGGTGAGTATTTTGACAATGACATTTTCCTTTCCTTCCCACCTAACAGTCTGTCTGTGCTCTTGAGTGATAGTTCACACAAAAATGAAAATGTACTATTTACTCACCCTCAAGTGGTTACAAACTTTTTCCTAGTTTTTTTTTCTGTTGAGCCCAAAAAATAAAATAAAATATTTTTTTTTAAAATGTGAAGTAAGCTGGACGACAGCTTTGCCAGCCAACACATATATGTGGGGCCCAGAAGGGCTACCCAACTGGCACCCAGGTAATTTTGTCCTCGGGTTCCACGGTGACCGCACGTGTTAGCCTAAGTGGGTTTATGATGGGTACCACAATCATGTTTTGCTTGGCCCACATGCCACAGTGAATTACGGTACATGACTGGACCAAATCTGGCTTCCAGACAAGGGCCAAACATGGATCATATCTGGATCAAGTCTCAGTCAAGTTAATAACTCATAATTGGGCCTGAATTGGGCCAGATAGGTTGGTGTGTCTCGATTGCAATGAAATTAATAAACCCATGAAGCATTGTGCTTTAGGCACACTATGAGCATGCTTTTTCTCAAAGTGACCTGATTGATAGAATTATTTTCTTTACTCAAAAAAATATTTTGATATATTTTAAATATGGGTCAAGACAGGCCAAACTTACATGGCCTACGTATAAATTTTTAAAATCTGGCCCAAGTCTTGTGTGCCGCCTTAAAGACAGTACTACCTCGGCCACATGTTGTATGCCAGTGCCGGAAAAATGCCTGCTGTGCCAGCTTTATGCAAAATCTGGGCCATAATTCCTTACTACCAGGGATTTGTTTGAGTTACCTCATTTTACAGTAAACCCCTAAAAACACATTTAATTTAATGCACTGAAGTACAGTAAAATGTTACCTGCATTGCTTCAATGAAGAAAGACAAGAAGCTCATTCTTTCATTTATTAATTTTTTACAACTCAAATATAAAACACAGGTGTAATATTTTACAATAATAACATCTTGGACAGAAGAGTTCCAAATCAAAACAAGAAGCAATCAATAGCTCCTCAGTCTTCCGTTCTCACTCTCCGAGTGGTCCTTTTAATTCAACTCATCTTAATTGCTACAGTGCTTTTACAATGTAGATTGTGTCAAAGCAGGTTAACATAGAAGATTATAGTAGATTAAAACTGTGTCAGTTCAGTTTTCAGAATTAAAGTTCAGTTAAGTTCAGTGTAGTGTAAATGTCACTGCTGAAAGTCTAAACACTGAAGAGCAAATCCATCAATGTGCAACTCCACAAGTCCCGAACCAAGCAAACCAGTGGCGAGGAACAAACTTCACTGATTGACGAAAGCAAAGGAAAAAATCAGTACTAAGCCGAAGGAAAATGAATGAAGTAAGCTTAAAACCTGTAACCACTGACTTCCATAAAAGGGAAAAAAAAAACAAATACATTAGGTCAATGGTTACAGATTCCCAGCTTCCTTCAAAATAGCTTATTTTGTGTTCAACAGAAGTAAGAAACTCATAAAAGTTTGAAACAAATAAAGGGTGAGTAAATAATGGCAGACTTTAGTTTTCAAAATGTATAAACAAAGTGTCTTTGCTTAATCTAATGGATCTGAAAATTTGGTATTTGGTAACACAGAATGAGCAGCATTTGTCGTATAGATCAGATCATGTTTTGTGGAGTTGATTTCAGGGATGTCTATTAGCTTAAACCCTCATACTACACCGGTAATACAGTCTGTACCAATACCATGTTTATAGTTTCTGTAAACAACCCATTTACAGTATTTGTAATTACATATTTTTATTTCTTATTACTACAGTTAGAAGTCAACAATGCACACATTGCTCATAAATCAAGAGGGGAAAGGAAATTTAAATAAGTTTTAAATAAAGTAAACTAAATTTCTTTTTAGGGCGCCACGGTGGCGTAGTGGTTAGCACGTTCGCCTCACAGCAAGAAGGTCGCTGGTTCGAGCCCCGGCTGGGTCAGTTGGCATTTCTGTGTGGAGTTTGCATGTTTTCCCCGTGGTTGCGTGGGTTTCCTCCGGGTGCTCCGGTTTCCCCCACAAGTCCAAAGACATGTGGTATAGGTAAATTGGGTAGGCTAAATTGTCCGTATAGTGTATGAGTGTGAATGTGTGTGTGTGTGGATGTTTCCCAGAGATGGGTTGCGGCTGGAAGGGCATCCGCTGCGTAAAAATATGCTGGATAAGTTAGCGGTTGATTCCGCTGTGGCGACCCCGGATTAATAAAGGGACTAAGCCGACAAGAAAATGAATGAATGAATGAAAATTTCTTTTTAAATAACAATATGTAGAGTGTTCAGCATAAACACCCTATTGTACAAATGTATATTTTTATTAATATTTCAGTGGATATAGACAACTTGTTGCATTATTTTTAGTGCATGTACATTAGATTACTCTGTACTGAAGCCAAATCTAGAGCTAACTAAATAATTTATAATAACGGTCCAAATAAATAGTAGCCAAAATGAATATGTCAGAAGAAAACAAAAATCAAGAGAAACAAAAATATATACAATTTTGTGTAAAATTTGTAATGAAAGCAATATTTGTAATATAAGCGTATGGATTTAAATATATTATCTTTCAATTTCTTACTTTCAATTACTGTGACTAAAATGTTATTTTAATAAATATGTCTGTTTAATCAATCTGTTTTGTTCAAATGCACCAAAATAGATTGTCTATAGTCACTGAGAAATTACTATATACACTGAGAAATGTTTCTGCACACTGTAAAACCCAACAGTCAACTTTATCAAATGAAATGAGTGTAGTTAACTCAATTAACTCAGTTAATTCTACTCATTTGAAAAGGGTTTTGAACGCAGTGTTGAAGGTAATGAGATTAATTAAATACTTTAAGTTAAATGGAGTAAGCTCACAGTACTCATACAGATTTGTTTTTTTTAACTCAAATATTTTGTAGCAATCGGTTTGCTTAAATGGTTTGAGATGCCTTAACTTATTAGGTTTTATAGTACTCAATTGGTTTGAGTTCACTTCATTTATTGAGTTTTACTGTGCTCAAATTGCTTCATTTACTCAAATGGAGTAAGTTTGCAATACTTATTATAAGTTTTTTTTTACTTAAATGGTTTGTTGCAATCGCTTTTTGTTGTTGTTGTTGTTGTTGTTGTTGTTGTTGTTGTTGTTGTTTTTCAAATGGTTTGAGTTACCAAAACTGTTTTTTTTTTTTAAAGTTTTACAGTGCACAAGAAATATAACATAAGGTGTAGAAACTCTTTATGGCCTGTAGGTGGAGACAAACAGCCATTTGTTTAGGATCAGAATGACTAAATATAGACACGATTCTTGATGAATTTTTCAGCACATACATAATGTAAATAAAATAAGTGAATAGCACTTTTTAGCATCTTAATCTGTATGCATTAATTTTATCAGTCTACCAAATGTTCATGCTTTAAAAAACACAACCAAACTATACTCTTCTTTATCAAACATAATAGCATAACATTTGCTGAACTTACTATGCAATACAATCATGTTTCAGCATAAATTCATTCATTCATTTTCTTTTTGGCTTAGTCCCTTTATTAATCTGGGGTTGCCACAACCAGCATGTGTTTTATGCAGCGGATGACCCATCACTGGGAAACATCCATAGACGCTCATTCACACACATACACTACTGACAATTTAGCTTACACATTTCACCTATAACGCATGTCTACTGACCCAACTGAGGTTCGAGCCAGCGACCTTCTTGCTGTGTCGTTCAACCCACTGTGCCACTGTTTCAGCATAAATATATCAGTTAAATAATACAAATTCATGATATTTGTTATGGATTTCAAATGATTTCTTTGGTGTTTCATGAAGCAAAGTAAACAGTGCAGAACTGCTGATTCTGCTAAAGGGACGATTGATTTCTTTTTTTTATTATTGTGTAACAAGTTTGTGTTGTGGGCGCCACGGTGGCGTAGTGAGTAGCACGTTCGCCTCAAAGCAAGAAGGTTGTTGATTCGAGCCTCAGCTGGGTCAGTTGGCATTTCTGTGTGGAGTTTGCATGTTCTCCCCGTGGTTGCGTGGGTTTCCTCCGGGTGCTCTGGTTTCCCCCACAAGTCCAAAGATATGCGGTACAGGTGAATTGGGTAGGCTAAATTGGCCATAGTGTATGTGTGTGAATGAGAATGTGTGGATGTTTCCCAGAGATATGTTGCGGCTGGAGGGGCATCCGCTGCGTAAAACAGCTGGATAAGTTGGTGGTTCATTCCACTATGGCGACCCTTGATGAATGAAAGGACTAAGCTGAAGGAAATGAAGGCGGCTACCCACTACGCCACCGTGGCACCACACATTTATTTCAAGATTTCTGTGTTTGTACAGTATCAGGGATATCAAATTTTATTTTTCTGTAATATTCTGTAAATGAAACTATCATTCAGTGCTGTGGCAACATTAACTGCTCTATAACTTTAAATTTATATTGTAGTAACAGGATTTTCCTAAATCTGATCATTTCATGTTGAGTTGTTTGATAACTTTCTAATATTGGTGGAACTTTCTGCCAAAAAAAAAAAAAAGTCATGGGTAATGTAGCTTTTCTTCATTATGCGATGCTTATGCGATGGCAGTTATTGTTTTCAGTTCAATGATTCTCTTATTTATAATATTTATTAATGTTTATACATCCATTCATTAATTTCCTTTTCAGCTTAGTCCCTTTATTAATCTGGGGTCACCACAGCGGAATGAACCGCCAACTTATCCTGCACATGTTTTACGCAGCAGATGCTCTTCCAGCTGCAACCCATCTCTGGGAAACATACACACACACACTCATTCACACTCATGCACTACGGACAATTTAGCTCAACCAATTCACCTATACCACGTCTTTGGACTTGTGGAGGAAACCTGAGCACCCGGAGGAAACCCACGCGACCACGGGGAGAACATGCAAACATCACACAGAAATGCCCACTGACCCAGCTGAGGCTCGAACCAGTGACCTTCTTGCTGTAAGGTGATTGTGCTACCCACTACGCCACAAGATTTCTGTGTTTGTACTGTATCAGGGATATCAAATTGAATTTTTCTGTAGTTTTCTGTATATGAAACTATCATTCAATGCTGTGGCAACATTACCTGCTCCATAACTTTACATTTATATTGTAGTAACAGGATTTTCCTAAATCTGATCATTTCATGTTGAGTTGTTTGATAACTTTCTAATATTGGTGGAACTTTCTGCCAAAAAAAAAAAAAAGTCATGGGTAATGTAGCTTTTCTTCATTGCGTCCTGATGCCAACACCACTGGTTAGTAAAGCTGGGTTGAAACAAATGATACTCAATCTCGACAACATAATCCGATTCCAAAAATAATGTAATTGTAATCTGATTACAATTACATTTTTATGTATTACATATTTGCTTATGCGATGGCAGTAATTGTTTTCAGTTCAATGATTCTCCTATTTATAATATTTATTAATGTTTATGCATTCATTCATTCATTTTCTTGTCGGCTTAGTCCCTTTATTAATATGGGGTCGCCACAGCGGAATGAATGTCAACATATCCTGCACATGTTTTACGCAGCAGATGCTCTTCCAGCTGCAACCCATCTCTGGGAAACATCCACACACACTCATACACTACGGACAATTTAGCTCACCCAATTCACCTATACCACATGTCTTTGGACTTGTGGGGGAAACCGGAGCACCCAGAGGAAACCACGGGGAATACATGCAAACACCACAAAGAAATGCCAACTGACCCAGCCGAGGCTCGAACCAGCGACCTTCTTGCTGTGACTGTCACTGTGGCGCCGTTATTAATGTTTATATTTATCATAATAAACTTAGGCCCTATTTACACTGCCAGTTAAATGTGACCCAATTCATAATTGCTCAAATATGAGACAGATCAGGTCTGTTTCTATGACCGTGTAAACATCAAAAAGATGCATGCATTCGGATATTCGGAGATCGGATTCAGGCCTCCTTCATATGTGGAAATAAATCAGATATAAATCGGGTATGGGATAATGCGACTATCATGTAAACAGGCTGATCGGATTTTGTGAGGCATTTAATTTTGAGCATCATTAAACTTGTGGCAATGTGGTACTTCTCTGTGGTTTAATGACGTAGAAGAAAGAGCGTGTGTGGAGACGCCGACGCGGTAATCAACAATAAAGGAAACATGGAGGAGGAAAGTGGTCAGTGGCAGAAGTTACCTGCCTTCTTGCCCTGTGGGGAGATGAGTCATTAGAGGACATCATATATAAACCACAGGCGCAAGCTGCGATGACGGCCCCTTCCCTCCTCCTCTGCCTCAAAATCATTTTAAAGTTGAGTGAACATCACAGAGCTAAAAGCAAGACACTTTCTTCCATCGTGGCTTCCATCGTAAATTGTATGGCAAGTGTAAACACATGAATCGGATATGGGTCACTGTTAAAAGAACATGTAAACGGACAGGAAAACAAATCAGATATAGGCAACAAATGGGGCATCAAAACCTGACAGTGTGAACAGGGCCTTATATATGTTTTTGATTTGTCTTTATTCTTATCCTGATTTGTCATGATCCTGAGTATAAAATAATGGGGTCAGCACACAGCCCACTTTATGATTACAATTCATGGTAACACTTCATTTTGATGGTACATTAAGTATTAGTAGGCTGTCTGCTTAATATCTGTTGATTAAGACATTCAAGAGACTTTTAACTGACTATAAGAAACTTTGCAAGTACATGTCAACTTACACTAACCCTAACCCCAACCCCAACCCAACAGTCTACTTATAATCTAATGAGAATTACTAGCAATGTACCTTAAATTCAACAAACTGACCATCAAAATAAAGTGTGACCTAATTAATAAGTGTATATTAATCAATACCTGGCTCTTCTGGTTGATATTGGTATCCAGGTACTGTATCAAGGATAAGCTGAGCTGAGAGACTCCATAAAGGTGTAAATGAATGGACTGCAATTGCTGCTAGAACGCATGTCAATAAAATGGCTGTATCTGAAACTTTTGCATATGTAATAGAGCTGTACATTGGAATATACATATACATTGCGTATATTTGTAAAGGATTTCATGATGGCAAACTAGCCAGTATAGTATGTATGTGAATATCAGACAAACTAAACCCACAAACTTTCCTCCGGGTGCTCCGGTTTCCCCCACAAGTCCAAAGACATGTGGTACAGGTGAATTGGGTTGGCTAAATTGTCCGTATAGTGTATGAGTGTGAATGTGTGTGTGTGTGTGTGGATATTTCCCAGAGATGGGTTGCGGCTGGAAGGGCATCCGCTGCGTAAAAATATGCTGGATAAGTTGGCGGTTAATTCCGCTGTGGCGACCCCGGATTAATAAAGTGACTAAGCCGACAAAAAAATGAATGAATGAATAAACCCACAAACCCACTTCTACACCCACTTTTTGGCCCAGACGTACGCAGTCCACAGAGTTGGCTTTTGTGCATTTCGTGGGTTTAGTCATGGTCTGTCATGGACCTTCTGTCTGTGCTGTCTTGACATCTTTACTTGCTTTAATCACTTTCATTTTTATTCTTGGGTTGAATATAGATGTTTATTCTGATGTCATTCATGTCCTGAACATCAAATAAGATCCAATAACACTGTCATATCCAAACTTCAAATGATTCTGCATGTGTAAGATTATGCAGCCTGACCTCACAAGGAAACCTAACTATTGTATATTTTGTCAGTTTTGTGGCTAACCGTATGAATTTGTACAAGTTAAGTCATACGAAATGTATGATTTTAAAAAAGAGGCATGGCACCAAACCCCACCCCTAAACCCATCGCCATTGGGAGATAAGCAAATCATACAAAATTGGCCACTTCAATTACGTCGTTAAAAGTTATGGTGACACAGTGGCTCAGTGGTTAGCACTGTTGCCTCATAGCAAGAAGTCTGCTGGTTCGAGTCCAGGCTGGGCCAGTTGGCATTTCTGTGTGGAGTTTGCATGTCATCAGTTTGGTTTTATTTGCACTTATCTCCATACTGCCTTTCAGATTTCATCAAGGGTTGAACACTCATTAACACAAGTGCCACCGTCCTCACTCCACACCACCCCACTTGCCATAAATTGACAGCCAAACATTGGCCAACCACTGATCATCAGGTTGGTGTGGCACAGCCTGAATCATACATTTTTTTAAAGGCACTATCTGTCCCCAAAAAATATAAAATAAATAATAATAATAAAAATAAAATAAAAACACTTTTGTTTGATATAGTACATATCAGAACTATTTTAGCTTGAAATATGAGACCCAGGACCACAAAACAAGTTTAGATTAAGATCTAAGTTAAAAGCCAGAAATTTTTCATTTGTGCCAAAAATCATTGGAAAAGTAAGTAAAGGTCTTGTTCCTGTCACAGCCAGGCTAGGTTTTCCCCATTCACAAACACACTAAACCCTAGCTGCGTCCCAAATGACACACTATACACTATGCACTTATGCACTATGTACTTATGCACTTACACACTCAACAGCATAGTATATGTATGTAGTGCTGTCCCAAATGGAGCACTAATGGCTTTTTTACTAAGCGGAAGTTCAAACCATTTCCCAGATGACGTTTGACGGTTGCCAAATTAGAGAAATAAATGACCAAAATTCCTAATAATACCTGGCATGACTATAACCGCATTCACCATCTAGAGGCGCTATAATCACTCTTGTTGGAGAAATTTGCTTTCACAGTCCAAAATAAATAAAGTTATCCAACATGTGCGCACGATAGCTCCGCCCCTTCCGTTACGTGCACGAAGCTCCGGTCGTTGAGTGCGTGAAGTGTCCATCATTACACACTTCATATTACCGGTGGAATGAGTGCATCATCCGGGTAATTAAAGTGCACTTATTATTTTTACAGTTTTCAGTGTGAACGCACTTATTACACTATTTATACTACAAAATGGCGTAGAAAAGTGCACAAGTATGCCATTTGGGACGCAGCTCCTGTCATCTAAATTCTGATTAGACCCACACCTGCACGTCATTTCCTCAATCCCACATAAAGCCCCGGTCACACTGCACTTTTCTCCCCGTAGACTTCCGTTTGTATGCAAATGCAGCAGATGTGACAAGTTTTGCAGTTTGTTGCATTGGAATGTTCAAGCTTGGTGTATTCTGACCTGTGAAATCGCATCATGTGATTGTGTGAGACCAATTGAAGATCAAAACAAGACCTCTCTGTAAAGAAATTTAAAACATGGACCAATCTCTCACTTGTTTTAATTTCTTGTCTAATCCTGCCCCTTTTTGCAGCGCTGTAACAGAATTTCATTCAGACAACCTCTAATGTGACTGTGGCATAATGCATCACCAAGCTCCATTTAGAGTCCAGCCTTCGCATACTATCCGTCTTAAACAGTATGTGAAAATAGAATTAGTATGTTCCAATTGTAGTATGTTGAAAAGAGTATGCCAAAAAGTCCCGGATGGTTTACTATTTCCGGTCAAATTTTAAAGTGTAGAAACGTCCATACTCTAACTGCTGATATTACCCACAGTACATTGAGCGTTGGACGTGAACTCGATTAGAACTACAAAACTGAATAGAAAGTGTAAACAAACTACAAACATGATGGTAGAGAGTAGAGAGGCTTCTGTAAAGATGTTTGAATGACTGTTAGTTAATATCTAGCCCACTGGATAAAATTTAAATTGTGTTTTCTGTGTTATTATTCATCTGCAACAACAATACTGAACATATATAAAGACATGTTTAGACATTAATGTCTGAATGCAGAATTATCCAAACACCTGAGGAGATTTCTCTGCACGAAAGACTCGTGAATGGGAGGTTATCCTGCTGCTGCTTTTCCAATAAGGTAGGAAATTAAATACAACAGAAATGTGGATGATTGAAAGAGCTCTTAACTAAGCAACACAACAATCTGTTAACGAGGAAGTAGTATGTCCCAAACCTTGCATACTCTTCTGTTACACACTCAAAAGCGTAAATTATTCCTTCACAAAAAAAGTACATACTTTCAGGGCGTAGTATACAGTAAGTATGCGAATTGGGACGCAGCATATGTCTCTGCTTCCTAGTGTGGTCTAGCCTTGTCCCCTATCTGGTTGTTGTTGATAGCCATGTATCTGGTTACCTGTGTTCCTACACATCCATATCCATCTTTCAGTCATTCCAGCCATTTCCATCATGTGAATCTATATTCACCCTTGTTACTGTCCCTTCTGTGACAGTTCCATTAAGATTTTTTTGTCAATTTCCTAATGAAAATATATCAAAACTCAAGTTCTGTTTAGTAATATGCAATGCTTTCACTTTTTTTTATCAATTAATTTTTTAAACCCTCAGATTCCAAATTTTCGAATAGTTTTCTAATCTTAGCTAAATTGTGTCCTTTTTAAATAAACTGCACATTAATTGAAAGCTAATTCATTCCGTGAAAAAGTTCTATGTCAAAAAATGTACAGTTGTATTTGTTTTTTGTGGTCTAGGGCCGCATATGGTATTTCAAGAGATCACACTTAGCTGATGATTGATTATAAAGCTTGTTTGGCATGCTGTCCCTGGAGAGAGCCCTGAGCTCATAAGATCCTCGAGCCCGGGGCTCCCTCCTGTTTGCAAGGCTAGAGGGGAGTTTGAGCTCAGGTAGATCTCGAGAACACCCCTGCTGTAGTAGCTAATAAACAGATAGTGATTGCTCTTAAGAGATAACTACTTACTGGGAGCATGTATATGGTGCCGATTTGGATTAGTCAATTAACTTAGGTTGCATGTTTTAGGATGGTGGGAGGAAACCGGGGAACCCGCTGGAAACCCACATGAGTACAGGGAGAACGTGTAAACTTCAGCTGGCTTGGTAAGGACTAGAACCAGTGACATTCTTGCTATGAGGCAACAATGCTAACCACTGGGCCACTGTGCCACCCATCTAGGAAAGGAGTAGGGGTGGAAGGGGGGATTTTTTAAAACAAAAATGGCTGGGATATGGAACTTAGGGTATTTATAGTGGCTTAGGAATTGTCTGATTGGTGAATCTTAAATTGAATAATTTATGATGGACCAGCTGCAAGCAATCATAAGCACGTGATCCTTTTGAAATTAGTTTATAAATAAACTTCACTTATATATGTCTGAAAAGCAATTTTTGATATTTAGTGGCAACCCAAATACACTTAACCCTAACCCATGCCCTCAAAACCGTTTAAAGGGCACATACATTAACCCTTTTTTAAGATTTTATATCACTACTATGGTTGTTCTGAGGGTGCCAGTCTAGGTTCAGATCAAAACACAATTCAGATTGTTTTATTATAATGTGTTAAAAAGTGTCATTTTGGGGGAGTGTACACAGGTCGCTGTTTTAGGGGTGTGTTGCTTCACATGCAAATTAGTTTCGACTTCCCGCCAGTCTTAACAAGGGGGCGGAGCCAAGAGCGCCCCTGCTTTGTGTACGGCAACACAGGCAGACAGAGAGAAGCATTCAGCCCTACGTGTACGACCCGGACTCAGACACAGAACCAGCAGAGACCACTGTTGAGAAATCAATAATCCAAATGAGCCAGAATGTGTCGGAGTTGTAGTTACAAAATCATTTATGTCTTTGTACAGTTTTACAGCCGCTATGTAATGATGCATGCATCATCCGTAATGCGTTTGATAAAGTTTGGCAAATCAGAGTTCTACAAACAAATACAGACAAGACATAAAGATCCACTAAGATAAACACTGTATTAGTATGATTTATATGCGAAAAGGATTGCAGATTGTTGGAACTGATCCATTTTTCAAAAACAATTTACTCGCGAATCCCGAGTGGAATTGTCCCGCATTAAAATGGTTAGCGCAAACATATGACAGTTTAGGTACGTTTTCAGGCACCTGGTCGTTAAAGATAAAACTCAGCCACTTAAGGGTGTACTCACACTATGTACAGTTGCCTTTAACCGGGCAAAAGTACACTAGTCCCCCCTTCCGTCTCCCCCGACGGCCCGCGGTCTTATTGCATTAGGGCCTGAGCGTGCTTACGTCATCTGATGCGCTGTTCAGTGTAAGAGAAGCGCTCTCGGAGATTTCAGTGAGATTTCTTGATATGATTATATAGTTTTAGTCGTTTGATATGCAGTGACACACAGACAATATTCTGCCAAACAGATCAGCCACTGCTGACACTCATAAACAATCATAAAGTCCTCGTGCTGCAGGAATTATAAAGTTTAATAACTTACGACAGTGTGCGTTCATTAAACAGTAAGAATGATGAATAAATCCATATGAAACAGTCCCCAAAAGTTACGTCTCCTCTTCAGTTTGGGGCTCAGGCGCGCTTTGCACTATCACTACAAGCGTACCGCGCCAAAGCCCAAGTGAACCGGGCTCTTCCAACCGGGCCAGGCCAACTGTACCGTGCCTGAGCCCGATTCAGCGCACTTGAGTACGCCCTTAAGCCTCTGTTGCTCATTTCCAGGGAGACGATAAAGGCTCTTGTGTTGAGCCTTGCATCCAAAAACAGCGCAAGGGTGTTCCTTTGGTGGCATCGCTTCGACTCACACTAAGAAAATGGCGGACGTGAAATAACAAACTTATGCAAATATGGTAAAGCGCGCCTGTCAATCAATATGGGTGGGCGGGGGGACCGCACTCCTACATAAAGTTGCGGTCGGTCTCAAAACTGCTCCAATTGGTCCATCGTTTTTACGTTGTTAAATTGAAAAAAAAGGACTGGGTGTGTTTATATCACCCCAAAATGACCGTCTATACACTATACCTACACATATGACTGTCCAAAGAGCTTAAAAAGTAGATTTTTCATCAAAGGTGCCCTTTAATTTGGATATTCTATAGTCTTTTTCCTTTTTATTTTGCATCTGTCTCAGCTTTTTTGAAGTTTATTGCATGTTTTAAATCAAAATTTGTTTTGATACAATTTATTTATTTTTTCTCACTGAAAACATTGGGCATCTTGTGTACTTTTGGCATTTAAATAAAAGTTAAAGATAACCAAGCAAGGAAACCACCCGTAGAAAACACACTCTTTCATCTCTCTGACTCTTTCCCAGACATTTGCACCAGTTTCCTCATTTGCACCACACTTTCTTTATCAGTCCATATCTCTAAAAAGCATTGTGCATTTATGAGTGTGCTCTACACAGGTGATTGGGCCCGACAAAGCACCCATAGAAACACCCTTCTCTTTATATGAACCAGGCACTACTTAAACTTTAAATCTTACAAGGGTTCAATAAGGAAAACAATGTTTACTTGTGAATGCATTGTAAATCATGTTGCGCTACTTGCTCTTAAATACATCCTTTGCACTATATCTTGCACAATATTGTTCTGTCTTATGTAAAAGTACCTGTATAGTCCGTCTTAGGTTATCTTTAATTCTGAAAACTGAACTGACACTGTTTTAATTCACTAAGATCTTCTATGTGAAGCTGCATTGACACAATATACATTGCAAAAGTGCTATACAAATAAAGATGAATTGAATTTAAATCAATGCATTTTCACAATCAATTTTAACAGTCATTTCAGTGGTGTCATATTGGTTACCCAGACAGTTTTGCTTCCGTAGAAACAATATAAACACACCATGATGAACTGTGGACATATTAGGCAAAGCATCTTACACGGGAAGAGCCTATATAAACATATATGTTTTGATATAGGTTTTTAATATATGGGACACATATAAAATTATCAGTTTTCCTATATATGCACATACAGTAGGTACATATAATATAGGAAAACTGACCATTTTATATATGTCACATATATTAAAAACCTATATTAAAACATATATGTTTACATAGATTCTTTCCGTGTGGACTCACTTATTTGCCATAGTTAAGTTCAACAGCATGCCAATTACATGTGAAACCAATTTCTCACATACATACGTTTTTGCATCTTCTTTTTTTACTTCTTAGTTATTGCTTTGATAATAGAAATTATGAGCTAGGCATTGTGTATGACAGTTGCCAAAAGAAAGATATGAGCTATATAGGAGACATATTTTGTATGTACATACGTATAGCTTATATGTGGATATAAAGAAGCAATACAGAAGATCTATATGGCCTGGAAATGCACATATATGCTCCTCAGTTTTGCCTATATGTGGCATATATACGCATATATGCAGCATATATATTATCATATGTGTATTTAAAAAAAAAAAAAAAATCCACGAATTCACGAGAGGCTGCTGCGTATGTTTATTGAGATCTCAAATTTCTCTCACGAGAGCCATTCGCACATGCTGTTCTCGCGTAAACCCACCAGAGGCCACTGTCGACTGACTGACTGACCGACCAATCGACTGACCCACCCTCCTCCTTCCCTAAACCCAACCAACAGTTTTCAAAAAGCAATCCAGAAAAAAAAAAAGAAAAGCCTTTGACTCATTTTTACCACATTTTCAGATTTTACCACATTGTCACCCTGTTGTTTACTGGTTTATTTAATTTTTTGGATTCTGTTTTTGTCTTACCTGTTTTCTGGAACCCCTTCGTCGTGGTCAACTCCTCTCTGTGTCTCAAGTCCGCCGATGAGCATGGCGAGCTAACGGGACAAACTGGTGGCAGCAGGAAAGTCGTCCACACGGAGGTAAGCGATCATAGAGATAAGGAACGGCGTCATACCGCCCCTATCATTCATTTAAAAAATGAAACGCAGCCACACGTATCTCTGGCTACACAACGTGCAGTCTCCAGAAATGTACATACTGTAGGACTACGTTTTCAGAATGAGCCTGTGTTGTCAGTCTGGCCTACTTATATCTACACACTCTGCTTTACAGTCTATAACATGCTTTATTGTCTATAACATTTATCTGTTATTTGTCTTTTTAATTTCTATTAGTTAATTAGGGACTGAGCACCGGTGGTGCGTCATTTCCAAGATTCTTTGTTTTTGTCAAACTTACACGTGTTAGGTGTGGTATTGGACGGACACAAATGCAGGTACGAATCAAAGTGTTTATTGAATAGAAGGAAACAGAACCGCAACTTTCAGCCAAAAAAAATCAAAAATAGCTTCTTCAAAAAAGGTCTTTAGGGCCTCTTCTGGCACCAAACAGGATCTCAAGAAAAACAAAATAAAACCCTGAGGAAAAACCAACCAAAAGTCTCTCGGCTCGAAGTGTACTGTACACAAGGGAGAAAAGCAACAAAACAGTCGGGTTTTAAACAGCAAAAAATAAAGGTAAAAAGAGTCCTTACAGAGTTCCTCCGGTAGAGGGCGCACTATGGCCCGGCTGTTTGTGATGCGGTCGTAGAGTGAGAGCGGGAAAGCCAGAAGGCAGGTAAACTCAGCGCGGAGGGGATGGCGGAGCCTGAGAGCACAGGGAGATGAGCCAGAGGAAAACACACAATAGAAATAAACACTAGACGGAGGATAAAGGCCAAACAGGACAAGACGGGACGCGATTTCACAGAGCGGCAAGGCAAGACACGACAAGACTAGACAAGACAAGACAAGGCTGACAATCCGGAAGAGCGTTTGCCGGGTTGACGTACAACGATCTGACACAGGAGGACACACAAGAGGGGAATAAATAGGGAAGGAGCGTAACCAAATCCAGGTGAGACAAATCAAAATCATGATAATCAAATTAGGGTAACAAGGGGGGAGGGAGGAATGCTACGGTAAACACATGGTGACAGACCAAAACAAACGCCCATGTGTGCTCATAACAAGAATATACAAATGGTGACAAAATCAAACCGGGGCTATGACAGTACCCCCCCTTTACGGACGCCACCAGGCGCCACGGGGAGGGGCCTACCTCGTTGCCGATGGAAGTCCTCGACCAGCGCCCGATCAAGTATGTCCCGGGCCGGAACCCAGCTCCTCTCCTCTGGACCATAGCCCTCCCAGTCCACTAAATACTGGAAACCCCTGCCCCTGGGTCTTATGTCAAGCAATCTCCGTACTGTGTAGGCTGGGGAGCCATCCACTAGTCGGGGGGGAGGGGGGGAAGGGGCAGGAGGGACAAGAGGGGAATATAACACAGGTTTAACCCTAGAGACATGAAAAATAGGGTGTACCCGACCAAGCGTAGGAGGAAGCTTGAGCCGTACCACCACCGGACTCAAGACCTTAGTGATCTGGTATGGGCCAATGAACCTGGGAGCCAGCTTGCGTGAAGGCACCCTGAGAGGCAGGTCCTTGGTGGAGAGCCATACTCTTTGACCACACATGTAACGGGGAGCAGGAGTCCGGTGTTGGTCGGCAGCTGCTTTGGTTCGTCTGCCAACTCGGACCAAGGCCTCCCTGGCTTTCCTCCAGGTGCGTCGACACCGCTGAACGAAAGCCAAGGCAGATGGAACTGCAGCTTCGGGTTCCTGTGAGGGAAACAGAGGGGGTTGGAATCCAACAGAACACTGAAAAGGGGACAAACCTGTTGCTGACGATGGAAGGGAGTTGTGGGCATATTCGACCCAAGACAATTGTTGGCACCAGGAGCTAGGATTGTGGGACGCCAGGCAACGGAGAGTACGTTCCAAATCCTGGTTGGCCCGTTCGGACTGCCCGTTGGTCTGAGGATGGAATCCTGATGACAGACTCGTAGAGGCCCCGATCTGTCGACAGAACTCCTTCCAGAAGCGGGAGACAAACTGGGGACCCCTATCAGAAACCACGTTCACCGGAAGACCATGAATCCGGAATACGTGATCAATTACCACTTGAGCAGTCTCCTTGGCTGAAGGAAGTTTGGGTAGAGGAATAAAATGGACTGATTTAGAGAAACGGTCCACCACCGTGAGAATGACGGTGTTTCCTTTAGATTCTGGGAGGCCAGTGACAAAATCAAGGGCCACATGTGACCAAGGGCGGGAAGGGATGGGTAGGGGACGAAGCAGACCAACGGGAGGTGCATTAGAAGTCTTGTTCTGGGCACAAACGGAGCAGGCCGCCACAAATTGCCTGACGTCCTTGGCCATGGATGGCCACCAGAATCGTTGGCGAATGACAGCCAGCGATCTCCGAACTCCTGGGTGACAGGCTAGCCTGGAGGAATGGCCCCACTGGGTGACCTCCGAGCGAAGTCTTGTTGGAACAAATAGACGACCCGCTGGGACCCTCCCCGATACTGGGATCCTCTGTATAGCCTTCTCCACCCGTCTCTCAATGTCCCAGGAAAGAGATGCCACCACCATTCCTTTTGATATAATGGTGTCAATCGATCCCTCCTTTCCTGGGGCCTCGAACAGACGGGACAGGGCATCGGGCTTGGTATTTTTGGTTCCAGGTCTAAAAGACAGAGTAAATTTAAAACGTCCAAAGAAGAGGGCCCAGCGAGCCTGTCGAGGGGTCAGCCTCCTGGCTGAACGGATATATTCAAGGTTCTTGTGATCCGTCCAGACCAGGAAAGGTTGGGCTGCCCCTTCTAGCCAATGACGCCACTCCCCCAGAGCCAGCCTGACTGCCAACAATTCTCGGTTACCTATGTCGTAATTCCGTTCCGAGGGGCTTAAGCGGTGGGAAAAGAAGGCACAGGGATGCACTTTCCCGTCCAGGCAAGACCGCTGAGATAGAACTGCGCCTACCCCGACATCAGAGGCATCCACCTCAACAATAAATTGTTGTTCAGGATCTGGAAGGGATAAAACAGGAGCAGAGACAAAACGGGACTTCAATTTGTCAAAGGCCTCCTGTGCATCACTATTCCATTTGAACCATACCTTGGGAGAGGTGAGTGCTGTTAAAGGTGCAGCAATCTGACCAAAGTTCCTGATGAATCGCCGATAAAAGTTTGCGAACCCCAAGAACCGCTGCAAAGCTTTACGAGAGTCAGGGGTTGGCCACTCGGCAACAGCCTTTATCTTACAGGGATCTGCCTGGATCTTTCCCGCTGAAATGATGAACCCCAGAAACGGAATCGACTGGGCATGGAAAACGCACTTCTCCGCCTTGACATAAAGTTGGTTCTCCAACAACCGCTGTAGCACCTGGCGTACGTGTTGAATATGTATCTGCAAGGATGGGGAGAAGATCAAAATATCATCGAGATACACAAAGACAAAACGATTAACCATGTCTCTCAACACATCATTAACCAGGGCCTGGAAGACAGCTGGGGCGTTAGTCAGACCAAATGGTAAGACTCGGTATTCAAAGTGTCCCGTAGGGGTGTTGAAAGCTGTCTTCCACTCATCCCCCTCACGTATGCGGACAAGGTGGTAAGCATTCCTGAGGTCAAGTTTAGTAAAAACCTTGGCTCCCTGCAATAGCTCAAAGGCAGACGACATGAGAGGTAAGGGGTACCTGTTTTTAATGGTAATGTCGTTGAGCCCTCGATAATCAATGCATGGACGCAAGGAGCCATCCTTCTTCTTAACAAAGAAGAATCCAGCACCTGCAGGAGATGAGGAGGGTCGGATGAGACCGGCTTTAAGGGATTCATTAATGTACCTGTCCATAGCCTCTCTCTCTGGGCTAGAAAGGGAAAACAAGTGTCCCTTCGGCGGAGAAGTGCCTGGGAGGAGCTCGATGGCACAATCGTACGGCCTGTGAGGAGGCAAGGAAGTGGCCCGAGACATGTTAAACACCCTGCGCAGGTCGTGGTACTCCATCGGAACCCCAGTCAGATCCGCCACCTCCGCCTGAAACACAGAGGACACAGAGACAGGAAAAGGGGCACTGCCCAAACACGTAGACAGACAATACTGGCTCCAAGATAAAATGGTATTACTAGACCAATCAACGTGAGGGCCATGCTGCACTAACCACGGGTGCCCCAACACTATGGGGGCACTCGGGGAATCCAGCAGCAGAAAAGAGGTCACCTCACGATGATTCCCTGAAACAATCAGGTTGACAGGAGGGGTAGAGTGGGAAACAGTGGTTATAAGAGAACCGTTGAGGGAACGTGCAGGAATAGGATCAGGAAGGGGAATAATAGGAATTCCCCACCGAGCAGCCAGCGAAGAGTCCATAAAATTTCCTTCGGCCCCTGAGTCAATCAAGGCCGAACAGGAATTAGAGAATTCACCCCAGTGGATAGAGACAGGAAGGAGAGTGCGAGAGGAATGTAAAAAAGGAGTAGCGCTCACCAGTATTCCCTTCTTTACTGGTGAGCCTTGGCGCTTTAATGGACAGGCTGCCGCAAAGTGCCCAGCTTTCCCACAGTAAAGGCACAGTCCCTGGACGAAGCGTTGCTGTTTCTGCAGTGGAGTGAGGCGAAGACGTCCAACTTGCATGGGCTCCTGATCCATGGGGACAGTGCTGGACGTGTCTGCAGCAACGGCTGGGAGAGCATCCTCCACTTTCCATGAGGAACGGACTGCTAGACGCTGACGGCGACGATGAAGACGTCCTTCAATTCGTAAGGCCATCTCAATTAGGTCATCGAGGTCCTGAGGAAGATCTTGGGTGGCCAACTCATCCTGAATGTCATCATGTAACCCTGCACGGAACATAGACCTGCACGCACCATCGTTCCAGTCACAGGATGCCGCCAGGGTCTTGAAGGAGATGGCATATTCTGTGACGGAGTGTCCTGCCTGGTGTAGACGTGCCAGTTGGTCTGCTGCCTCCTGGCCCCGGACCGATCGATCAAACAGTCTCACCATCTCTTGGCGAAAGTCTTCAAATGAAGAACAACAAGGAGCTCTGGTCTCCCATACTGATGTACCCCAGTCTCGCGCCTTGCCGGTGAGGAGGGTCAACACAAACGCCACCTTCGATCTCTCTGATGCATAAGTGCGTGGCTGTAAGGTAAAAACCACTGCACACTGCGATAAAAAGGCTCTGCAAGAGTTAGGGTCTCCGTTATAGGGTGGAGGGTTGTTGCACCGGGGCTCTGGTTCGTGATGATGAGGAGGACCCCCCTGTGCTGCCTCACACCGTAAGTCCTGGATGAGTGTGGTCAACTCCGCCACTTGATTGGCCAGATAATCCACCTCTCTGGTGGTGTTGGTAAGTCTGACCTCATGCTGGCCTAATAGCGCACCCTGCTGGGTAACTGCGGTTCTGACGGTATCTGAGCCTGCTGCGTCCATACTTTTGGTCAGATCGTTCTGTTAGGTGTGGTATTGGACGAACACAAATGCAGGTACGAATCAAAGTGTTTATTGAATAGAAGGAAACAGAACCGCAACTTTCAGCCAAAAAAAATCAAAAATAGCTTCTTCAAAAAAGGTCTTTAGGGCCTCTTCTGGCACCAAACAGGATCTCAAGAAAAACAAAATAAAACCCTGAGGAAAAACCAACCAAAAGTCTCTCGGCTCGAAGTGTACTGTACACAAGGGAGAAAAGCAACAAAACAGTCGGGTTTTAAACAGCAAAAAATAAAGGTAAAAAGAGTCCTTACAGAGTTCCTCCGGTAGAGGGCGCACTATGGCCCGGCTGTTTGTGATGCGGTCGTAGAGTGAGAGCGGGAAAGCCGGAAGGCAGGTAAACTCAGCGCGGAGGGGATGGCGGAGCCTGAGAGCAGAGGGAGATGAGCCAGAGGAAAACACACAATAGAAATAAACACTAGACAGAGGATAAAGGCCAAACAGGACAAGACGGGACGCGATTTCACAGAGCGGCAAGGCAAGACACGACAAGACTAGACAAGACAAGACAAGGCTGACAATCCGGAAGAGCGTTTGCCGGGTTGACGTACAACGATCTGACACAGGAGGACACACAAGAGGGGAATAAATAGGGA
>CAIGQQ010034758.1:2156354-2184377 GCA_903798035.1 Danio albolineatus | reverse complement strand
TGTTGTGCCATCAATCTTGTCTAGTTTCTTTCTTTTATAAGCAGGTTTGAACGCGAGTAACATGAGATAGTTCAATGATGTCGTTTCTAAAATTGTTTAATAACAACTCAAATGAACTATAATACACGGTCAAAAAACTGTCTTGCTTCCATCTTCTTGACACAACTTCTTCTTTTCCCGGAAGTGACGTCAGCATATACTCTATATTATAAATTAAATTACTTAGTACAATAATTTTGCCTTTTACATTATTCTTAATTTAACATAAATAAAAACAATGAACTTGTGGCTCTTATAGGTTATGAAAGGAAGTTCAATGTCAGATCTTATCTGGTCTTATGTTGCACGGGTAGCCTATGTTTTGGCAACGGCAACAGCCAAATGTAAGCTACGTTGTATGGGTCAAAATGATCGAATTTTAAGCAAGGTTCATGTTCGGTCCGTGCATATGTGTGTGTGTAAATGAAATTTGAATAATTTATACAATCTAACCATATGAAATAAGGGGAGCGCGGGGCACAATAACGCGGGGCAAAATGTAAGAGTTTTAAGGTTAATCGTGGCATGCTTCCGAGGTTTTCGCCACAGTGTCGACAGACGTCTTCCTGACAATTATTGAAAAAGTTCGGCGAAATTTGGATGAGAAACTCAGGAGAAACCATTTTTGCAGCATAAAAGTACCTTTTTATTATTATTATTTTTAAATCTGTGAAAGTATGTGTGTGAAATCTTGTTATGATTACCATCTTCTAGGCTCAAATATGGAGCCATTTTGAAAGATGTAAAAAACACAGTGACTGCTAGCCAGCTTTGAGGAAAACACGACACAGCGGCCTTAGATAACTGGGTGTTACAATTGAGCCACACACTGTTGGACACCAATTAAACAAACCAAGTAATTGTTGAATTTTGAGTGTAATGCAAATACATACAAATTTGTTTATTCCAATATAAGTAAGTAAATAAACATACCATGTCATGTAGAATTAAAAATAAAATGAGCCAAGTATTTAGAAAATATAGCTGCTTTTTAAAGTAAACTGGATTCAAATCAATTGTGTGAAATCTGCCTTTAAAAGCATGTGTTACAACTAACCCTCTGACTGTTACAACTTTCCCCTCTGGTGGGTTTAACTAGGAACAGTTTTACTCCTGGCACTTTTGGCAATATTGCACAAAAACCCTAAGTCCGGTGTTCATACTTTCAGTGCTCATTTGTAGGAAAGGCTTGTGTGTTGTTGGTAAAGGAAATATGGTTTGTCTAACCCCATTACTTTGTTCATTATTTGGCCAAAACCAAAAAGTGTTACTTTGTGCCTCGCACTCCCCTATATGGTAACACCATACCAAATGTTCAGAAAAACATCCTGGTTATTGCACAAGACAAGTTTTTGGAATTAGCACATTATTTGTTTTACATTACTTTTAAAATATCTTTTAATGTAGGCAATAAAATAGTAAAACTCAATTTTAGATAAAGGTATCAAATCAACTAAAATATTCAGAATATTATTCTCCATAATGCAGATAGTTTTTCCAGATTGTGCCTTTGCTGTTTCTAGTACAGTACTGAATCCATATTTTTCGATATGTTGAATACACTGTAAACACATACATTAATACATTTCTGATGCCATTTGATGTAACAGTATCAAACCAAGTGCAGAAAATTCTGGATATTATTCTGTGTGATGCACAAGGCTTGTTTTTATTTGTTTTATAAGTTATACTTTTTTTCATATACAGTACTGAATCCATATTTTCAATATGTTGACTACACTGTGCTTGCATCAATTAAACTGACACCATTTAAAATAATGGTATCAAACCAAGTCCATATATACATCTGTTTCAGTACGTAACTGAAACAGATGTTTATAAGCGCGTGCAACTCCCCCTTACCGATAACTTATTTTTTTGCATGTTTGTCACACTTTAATGTTCACACTTTTGTCACACTTTAATGTTCGCTTCAAATAATCAAACAAATATTAATATTACTCAAAGATAACACAAGTAAACACATCATGCATTTTTTTTAATGAAAGATTTTTTTATTAAGGGAAAACAAAATCCTGAAAACTACATAACCCTGTGTGTGATAAAGTTTTTGCCCCCATGTTAAAACATGACTTAGCTGGTTTATCAGTATCACACATAAGTTCAATTTCTCTAGTCACACCCAGGCCTGATTACTGCCACACCTGTTCGCAATCAAGAAATCCCTTAAATAGGACCTGCCTGACAAAGTGCAGTAGACCAAAAATTTAAATTAAAATAATCAAAAGCTAGACATGCCAAGGTCCAAAATAAGTTTAAAAACAAATTAGAATGAAAGTAATTGAAATCTACCAGTCTGGAAAAGGTTATAAAGAAATTTCTAAGGTGTTGAGACTGCAGCGAACCACAATGAGAGACATTATCTATATTGTCTATCTGACTCAACCATAAGAAAGAGACTGGACAAAAGCGGTTCTAAGACAAAAGCTGTGCAGTTTGCTCATTCTCCCAGTTAGGGATGGGTATCGTTAAGTCGTTTAAATAAAAAAAACAACAACAACACTTTATTCTATTATTATGTTTTTAATAAGAAAAAAAAACTATTGTAAAACAATTAATTTTCCTGTAAAAGAATGTACAATGGTTTGAAAGAAAATGTTTGCCTTATCTTTCATTAACACATTCACATTAATAAGTTTACAGTGTTTTGGGAGTTGACAATGTAAAAATAAGCAGTTTTTTATCATTTCTTTGTAAGCATAGTTTATCATTAGGCTATTTTATATTTGTAAATACAGTAATGTAAAAGCATTTTAAAAAGATATGTGTATATATATATTAGGCTTCAATTGATTAAAAAATTAACTAATTAATCACACTTTTGTTTGTGATTTGTTTGTGATCATGATTAATCATGAAAAGCCGTGTTTATTACAGAAATAAAAACACAGGCATGTAAGTGCCATTTAAATTAAAACAATCAATGCCAATAGCAAACTAAAATTATTTCCATGTTGGATTCTAAGTAAACTACAAAAAAATCTAAAATACAGGCATTGCAAATATGGAAATTGGAAGAAAAAAATAATAAAAGTATTGAATACAAACAATTGTATTCATTGTAAAGTTATTTTGCGAGTTGAGAACATTAATTATAAAGTAGAAACAATTTTGCCTAGTCCTCCTTAACATTAAGCCAGTTAAAGAAGACAGTCCAGTCTATTGACATTATCGGGTAACACATTTAAGGGGGCTTGGAATCAACTTAAAGAGGAATGGGCTGTCTTTGACAGCTTGCAACATCATATGGCACTTTCACTGAGTACATTTACATGGATCCATATTATCCTTTATCCATATTCCTTTGCTCATTAAACACACGCAGGGCCGGAGCAAGCTGAACTGGTGCTCTAGGCGAACGGTGATCACGCCGCCATTAAACCGAAAGTAAAAAAGAAAGTGACCGGTTAGCGGATGAACGTGAGGACCGGGAGGGAGGGGGTAGGTGTTGCGGATTAAAGTGAGGACCGGTGGGTTCGCTCACTATTCTGCCTAGGTCGCCTCTATGGACACGCCGGCCCTGAACACACGTCGGCCACAACAGGAAATAAAAAAAAAAAACTGCCACTGCGTTTCATGCATTAATTTTTTTAAAACGGTTTAAATATTTCAAATTAATCGGCGTGCATTAACGTGCTAATTTTGACAGCCCTAATATATATATATATATATATATATATATATATATATAGTTTTCAATGTAACCGGATGTTTGTGTTTATTAAACTAATATATTTAGAAACCTTATGTGATTGACTGCTAGCATAACATGTGGATGTACCATTGGTAAGCAGTCGAAAACATTTAATTTGTCTTTCTGCAGTTATACACTTTTGAAAGATGCTTAGCCAATCTTGTTGCGTTTGTTGCAATGGGCATTGTCGGTGTCCACTCGGGAAATGCAACCCGTTTGGTTCTCTCCGCCACTCTGTAAGCTTATGAGCTGTGTGTGTGTGTGTGTGTGTGTGTGTGCGCGCGCAAGTCTGACAACTGTGAAGGCTTTTATACTTGACGTGCTCAGCGTCACTGTGCAGACGAATATCAAATATCGCAAATTATTAAAGGTTGGTCAGTTAAATTATTCAACTGCATGTAATGTTTATTCAGCAATAATTATCCAGTACCGATAGCTGAACAGTTAACGTTAGAGCTTATCGATACTTCTGTCTTTTATAATTTAGCACCGATCCTCCTTGCATGGGTTTTACCTGGGTTTTCCAGTTTGCTCCCACAGTCCAAAAAACATGTGATTCACATGATTAAATTGAACATACTAAATTGGCATCATAGTCAAGCTCTCACCAAGCCATAACATTCGTCTCCTTAGCCAACTTATATCTGACATTGGCCAGATATAATCAGGTCAGGTAGATCTTCTCGAGATCTATCTGATCTCAAACTCTCTCACCCTGCTAACGGGAGGCAGCCCAGGGCTCTCTCCCGAGACAGCATGCCAAACAAGCTCTCTTGAATTTGGCTTTAGTGTTTTTAGTGTTCTTCATGTGTATAGCATTAATACAATGGAGTTATTTACAAAAAATGCATCTTAGCAAAAATGGCATTTGATGTTATTGAAATGGACTGAAGTTGTCACATTACTGCTCCGATCCAAACATGCCATATAATTTCTTATGTTTGGGCAGGTTCTTGTTTTTTGTTTCATCCTTGTTGCCTTTTTGGGGAGTAGTATTTTGATTCTTCAACTTTTTAGTACGTTTTTTTGCAAAGCATTAATTGTGTGTAACACAGTTAACAGTTTGGTGAAGTATCTATAAACTCATTTCGAGAGAATCAAGTACTTATGATTGTTCACAGCTGGTCCCTCATTAGCTATGCTGATTCACCAATCAGATGATTCCTAACTCACTATAAATAACCAGAGTTTCTTATCTCAGTATGTCCATCTTGATCTTTTTATTTAAAAATATTAAATGTTCTGCTGTGGATGGACTAAGCCTGCTTCTTTTTTTTTTTACAAATGATTTCCCCAGCCTTTGAAAAAATCCTTTCACAGGGCAGACTTGTTGCAGGCATACACAAGTATTTATATGCAAGCACATACAAATTTGGGTAAATAATTTCTCTCTCCTTCCATTATTTAAGGGGATCTTCATTTCTTGGCAAAAATGCATCTGTTAGGTATTTTTTCACTTCAACTGTAGCATCAGCTGTTGCACTGCTTGTCGAGTGGGATACCTCGAAACGATTCTCAAAAAGTTCCTATAAACTGTCCTTGCTTTCAGCTGGTGATGATGATGATGGCGCCGATGTTGACAACTGTGGATCTGATGAAAAACTCATGTCATAACTAATATGAAGTTGCATAATACATGAACAGTGCAAGGGCTCACCATGACTTGTTTGGCTATGCATAAGTGAAGCGCACTCAATTGTGAGATGCCTTTCAGCCTTCTGGCCTTTGGCATTATTTCCAAATGCTATAGTTTTAAACCTTGGGTCTAGCAGTGTAGCCAATGTTCTAAAGGACTCATACCCTCCACATCTCGACTGGAGACCTTCTTGCAGGTGTGAGCCTGTGCAAAACATATTAACTATATTACTGACAACAATATTACGCTTATGGCCAGTATGGCTATTGTGGCTTACCTAACTGGACAACTGATTCCTGCTTTGCAAGATCTTTTTTCTCCGTTAGCTTGTGCTGCAACATCCGGTACAGTGGTATAAGCTTTGAGGCTGAGACTCTCTGTTCCTCTGATAACTCTGTTGTTGTGAATTTAAATGGTTGCAATAATGTTATGGTTTCCTGAACGACATCATACTCCATACTGGACAACAGAGCAGTATCACACTTTAAACTGGAAATTGCTGCAGCCACTGGCTTTCGTTGTTCCAACAAGCGTTGCAGCATGTCAAAGGTGCTGTTCCATCTGGTTTCCACCTCTTGGATGAGTTTTAAAGTCTGTCTACCCATCAAGGCCTGCATTTCTTCAAGTTTGTCTTTTGCTCTGCAGCTTGATCTAAACAACCCTATGATTTTTCTAGCTTTCTGACGAATTTCACCGATAAGTGGGGTTTGATCCAGGGCCTTTTTGACAATCAAATTAAGATTGTGTGCAAAACATGGGATGTGTTGCAGATTAAGTAGTTGGGCACTCAACATCATGTTGGATGCATTATCAGTTACCAAACACTGAACTTTGGAGGTTATTCCCCACTCAGACATGAGCAGAGATTTAGCCCCCGTGAGATGCTGTGCAGTGTGTGTTTGGTAAAATCTTACAACACCCAATACAACAGTTGCCATCTTTGCTTCTGGTGTAATAAAGTGGCAGGTTACACCAAGGTATGCATCCATATTAATAGAGGACCACATATCAGCTGTAAGGCTAACAAATGGTGCCTTCTGTAGGTCCCTCATAGTCTTCTCCTTGGTGCTGTTGTATTTTTCTGTAACCATTGTTTTAAGTGCCTTGAGGGATGGGAGAACATGGCTTGGATCAAGCTTGTTCACAAATCCCTGAAACCCATGTCTTCCACAATGGTGAAGGGGTGCAGATCCTTCACCACCATGTCTACAAGAGCTTCATCCAATTCCTTTTATCTGCCTTAAAAAAGAAATACAACATACTTTCAGTAAAATATACTTAAGTGATTTAGACTGAAATAGCTCTCACACACACAAACAATATATTTTAAACACAGGGTCGTATTTGTGAGGCATCACATTTAAATATTCACAGGAAAGCTTGTTAATGGGATGTTATATTGCAGGGCTTAGGCTGACAAAGGCTTAAGTCAACATGTAAAAAAGGATTTTCTAAACACTTTATATTCACAATTAGATTTCATTCAGTGCATACCTTGCTTAGATGACCCAGCAGTGTCACTAGCAGGTCTAGGTACAGGGCCATCCTCTGCACCTCCCAAAATGGCAGGATGAGTGCTCCTCAAATGGTGCATCATTGATGATGTATTATTGCAATAGGCTAGCTGCCTGTCACAATACATGCATCTCACTTTATTCAGTATTTCCAAGTGGAAATGCTCCCACGCCACAGATAGACGGCATCTCTTGCGTGGAGCTTCCATTACCATTTTATCTATCTATTTATCTCACTCTCTCTTTCTCTCTCTCTCTCTCTCTCTCTCTCTCTCTCTCTCTCTCTCTCTATATATATATATATATATATATATATATATATATATATATATATATATAACTGTCCTGTCTGTCACTTTCAAAGTTATGTACAGATACCTATATGGTTGTATGTGTATGCCTATATGGGTGTATGTGTATGGATGTATATGTATGCCTATCAATGTATCAGAAAATGTATCCTAACTGTTTGTCAGTGTCTATAACCTAACTATCATTAAAGTTGTAATGTAGCTTAAATATGCACTATAAACGTCACTAAAACACAAAATATCTCTCCTCTCACAAAAACCCATGAATTGATCATGAGATAACACCATTTTTATCCTTTTTGAAATTAGATTCAGACAGATGTGCGATTGTGATTTTGTTCATGACCCTGTCGATGAAACGCAGATTCGGCAGGTATGCCACGTCTCAAAACACTTGGACCGCCCTGATGCTTTGGAGCGCTTTAGCCATGTAACCTTGGTGTTTCGAATCACTTTAGCCACGTGACCTAAGTGTTTCGAATCACTTTAGTCACGTGACCTGAGTGTTTCGGATCATGCTTCGGTGCAGTGTTTTGAAACACATGCGCATGGGATCTCGACACTGTGTCGAAACGTCAGTTTCACGTCAGCCATCCCTAGTTTTCCCCATGTTCTCCAGTTTGATCCCACAGTTGAAAAAAAAAAACCCAAAAACCCACAACTAAGTAAAGTGAACATACTAAATTGGCGTCCTAGTCAAGCTCTTTGCCAGAAATAAGTTGGGAGAGTTCTCAAGATCTACCTGAGCTCAAACTCCCTTCTCGCCTTGCTAACGGGAGGGAGCTCAGGGCTCTCTCCCAGGACAGCATGCCAAACAAGTTTATTACCAATCATCAGCTAAGTGTAAACTCTTAAATTTGGCTTTAGTGTTCTTAAATCTTCTTGTGTCAGAGTATAGGTTACAATGAACACTGACTCAACCATCTCTGTTTGTGGACATGTTCATAAAAACTTTACCAATATAGTTAATGCAATAAAGTTATTTACAAAATAGAAAAAGCATTCCAGCAAAAATGACATTTGATGTGAATTTTGTTATTGAAATGGATTGAAGTTGTCCCATTACTGTTCAGATCCAACCATGTCACATACAGTATTTTCCTGCTTTTTTGTTTCATCCTTGTTGCTTTTTTTGGGGGGGAATTTGGTGTCTTTTTTGGGAGCCAAATAGTATCTTGACTGTTCAACTTTTTGGTACTGGTTCTTCCTGGTTAGCCCAGCTTTTCTCAGAAAACAACACATTCTTCTTTGGCCTCACAAGGAGGTTTTCTGGTAAACTATAATCAAGTATGTGTTCTCTGTATCCTCCTTTGAGAGATGTATACATTCTATGGATGAATTTTCTTTTTTTGCGAAGCATTAAATGTTTCACTATACAGAACCATGTTTCTATCTAGAAGCTGGTATGTCACAGAATCTAATGTGTGACTGGTGTTTTCCTTGTCTGAAACATTCCGATAATCTCCTAGAAGTGTACCCCTCCACAAGGGGTAGACTCCCATGTAGTTATCCATAAGAATAATGGGGATTTCTGGACAGTGGTAAGCATTCCTGTTATCTTCTTCCCCATTTCCCTCATTCTACTGTGAGATTTGCTTCCTCAAATACTTTTTTGAACAGCCTTGAGTATGGAGATCAGCCCAAAACTTCTTTCCTGTTGGCGTCCAATCAGGGCATCAAGAAATTTACGGCTGTTACTGACTGTTTTACTCCTTTGGCTAGCCAGTAGCGCAATTGTAAAAGTGTCTGAAGATTTCACATTGATTTAATGAACTTGTCTCCACATCTACGGTTTTTTTAATCCTGGCAAAAAAATATGGAGAACTCCTTTTAATTATTTGTCATTGGTTTTCATGCTAATGACCTTGATGATGTGGGCAGAATAGAGATGCAAAACCATAATTAATAATCTCCACCAATGTCTTGGTTTTCATGTACATGGCATAGGTCCACTCCAGGTATGCATCTATACTATGTTTATTGAAGGACTATTATTCCATTTCCACCTTTGAAACTGTCAAAGTACAAGGCTCAAAGTTCAAGTGTCGAAAATGCCAGTCGAGGAATACTGTGTTCATTGCTCAGCATCTGGAACACTTGAAGAAGTTGATCATCTCTGCCATCTGAAGGAAAACTGAGTGCATAGTAAAGCACTCTTTTCCTTTGCTCCAAGATGTTTGATACTGCACCTCCTGTTGCATCAAGATATAAAGAAACAGGCTTTTCTTTCCCTGAAGTGATAAGCCAGGATGCTGAGGCCTACTTCAGTATGAATGTGAAAGCCAAATAGGTTTACTTGGAAGTGTTGTATGTAGCAAGGCATGTCTTAGAAGTTGGTGTCACACACTTTAATGATACACTGAGTTAAATGCATCTCCATTAGCACATTTTCATGTACTTGCATCTTCCTCTTCACTTCGGCAGCAATGACTTGAGCAATGCATGTTTTTATGTAAGCTTTGTGTCTGGTTACCTGATATCAGCTCTTGAACAGGTGTTGATCTTAGTCTTTTGCTACACACCTCACTTACACCCTGAAATATCACTCCTGCAGATTTTCTTTGCTGTATGTTGCCTGCCTGACTTGATGGTAGTGCTGAAACAGTCGATTAGGCTTTGTTTGCATTGTAAAGTGGAAAACGCTTGTACCTTTATTCAGAGCACATTTCTCTTTCGGCTGCAAACACAATGTATTTGCTGATAGGTAAAATTAAGGACCTTTTTATGTCAAAACTGTTGTTACAGTATGTTGGTTCATGGTATTTTGAAGTGTTGTGGATTCTTTTAAGGGTACAATTTTCTTCCAGTCTTTGGGAGAAATCACAATTCTGAATTTTAATGTAATGACGGGGATCTTTCCGTACTTTCTTTTTTTTTTTTCATTGATGAATAACTTACATGATCCACCATAACTGGAGGAATCTGATCCATTCCCCGCAGAGTTTATTTTCATTTTGTAGGCCTTCAAATTTCTTTTTTTCTGTCTTTGAGAAATAGCTTTTCTCAGTCTTACTGCTGGCTTTTTCCATGTCACATTCACTGTCAGAGGTCTCCACTTGCATTCTAGAGCAGGGGTGGCCAACCCTGTTCCTGGAGAGCCACAATCCTGCAGATTTCAGTTGCAACCCTAATCAAACACACCTGAACCAATTAATTAGGACCTGAACAGCACTTGATAATTACAAACAGTTGTGTTTGATATGGGTTGCAACTGAAATCTGCAGGATTGTGGCTCTCCAGGAACAGGGTTGGCCACCCCTGTTCTAGAGCATCATGCTCAATTTTCTTTGGCCCAACATGAATATCATGTTTTTTTTGCCTTCTGGTCTACTTTCTTCTATTTGATTAGATCTCAGATGTCTGGCTGTTTTGTGTCACTTTCTGTCCAGTCAGTTGCCTCAAAATCAGGAAATTTGGACTCCTCTGCTTCATCTCACTTGTTTGAATCCATTTCTTCCTATCATAAGTAGGTCTTGCTGGCTTTTCAGTGTCGCTTTCATTCTATGTTTTCAGTGTGCTTAAATCTCTGGGATCAGACTCAACAGAATCATTTTGTTTTAATGCCTAGTTTCTTGTTGAAGGTCCAGAGTATATACAGCCATTTTTGTTTTTTCACGTGTCACTGTAAAATATGTTTTGTGCCAAACTAGACCAAACTGCAGACTTTAAGGTGTTTTGAGGTAAAATTTCTACTTTGTATAACAGCATCTAAACCTCCAGCTAAAACTCAGAGGTCTGATCTTGCAACAGTCTTTCTTTTTTGATATTTTGGCACTTTATAAGTGTGGAATAATATAAAAGAAACATTTTACTGTAAGATGTATGTGTAACACAAATAGATTTTTTGTTGGTTACTAAAGTTAAATGGTTTTCCCCACAGACTTTTGTTGACTTTTCAGACCTTTTCCACTATAAAAAAGTAGTAGTAGTAATGATGATCATAATAATAAAAATGTAATAATTAGTGGGAAAATGCTGCTTCTTTTAGTTAAGAAGCAAAAGAAACATGATTTTCTTATATTTTAACATGCAAACATCAATTGAAATGTGTGGGTTATTGAGCCAGGCTTCCATTCAATTCCTGTCTGTTCCTCTTTTCCAAGCCTGTATTGTCTAATTTTGAAGAATTCTCTTAAGGGGAAAAACATATTTATGAATACTGGTAATAGCCATAATACTGGACATTCCACAAGTGGAATGTGATATGTTGCTGGAATTTCAGGGCAGCTTCACTTGAATTTCTAAAGTTTTCTGTCATAGGATCCACACCAAATATTTTCCAGGCCAAAGTGTGAAGATACTGGCCAGAAAGGGAAAACAAAGTTACATGGTAATATTAAAATGTAGTATTTAGTATATTTAAACCGTGTGTGTGGGTGTAATACAGATTTTCAAATTCTAATCGTTTGCTTACATTATGTATAATACTTACCACAAAATGCCAGTGATTTGTTGTGGACATTGTCAGAGGAAATTGCTCCATAATAAGTATCAAAGTTCAACAGATGACCAGTGTTTTCGTAGCACTGCCTACATGTAACATTTGATGGCCTGAAGTATCACATGAACCAAAAAAACATATTTACACAAACTGACAAACTGTAATCATCAAAATTGACCATTTCTAAAGAAAATGTTCAAACGAGCCACTTTTCAAAGCCCAAATTGTCCAACATTTCCATTCCAATTGCAATTTCAAGTGTATTGCTTTTTTCTTTAGTTTCTTCACAGTTAATACTCTTAATCCAATGACATAAGGGGTTATGATTGGGTTGTTCTGGTATTTAATGTAAACTCAAACAAAAACTCACCTTACCAGTTAACAGTTTGGTGAAGTTTATTTATAAACTAATTTCAAGAGGATCACGTGCTTATGATTGTTCTCAGCTAATCCCTCACCAGCCAAGTGATTAGCACTGTTGCCTCACAGCAAGAATTTCACTGGTTAAAGCCCTTACTAAACCAGTTGGCATTTCTGTGGGTTTTCCCAAGGTTCTCCAGTTTTCTTCCACAGTCCAAAAAAAAAAAAAAAAAACCTCACACAACCTAAGTAAACTGAACATACTAAATTGACATCCTAGTTAAGCTCTTAGCAAGCCGCATATCTTCTTAGGCATCTTATATGTTCCATTCTGCAGAAATGTCGGGGAGTTCTTGAGATCTACCTGAGCTCAAACTCCCCTCTGGCTCTACTAACAGGAAGTAGCCCAGGGCTTGGATCTTATAAGCTCAGGGCTCTCTCATAGGAAAAGCATGCCAAACAAGCTTATTACCAATCATCAGCAAAGTGTAAACTCTTGAATTTGGGTATAGTGTTCCTAGGTCTTCATGTGTCAGAGTGTAGGTTGGATTGAACACTGACACAACCATCTCTGTTTGTGGACATGTTCACAAAAACTTCACCTATAGAACTGATATAGTAAAGTTATTTACAAAAAAAAATACATCTTAGCAAAAATGACATTTGAAGTGATTGTGATTTTTGTTATTGAAATGGACTGAAGTTGTCACATTAATGTTCAGATTAAACCATGTCACATAACTTCCTGCCTTTGGACAGTTTCTTGTTTGTTTGTTTTTTGTTTCATCCTTGTTGCCTTGTTGGGGAATTTAATGTCTTTTTTGGGAGCCGAATGTTTTTTTGGTACTGGTTCTTCCTGCTTAGCCCAGCTTTTCTCAGCAATCCCCCTTTTGTGAGATGTATACATTCTATAGATGAATTTTCTATTTTTGCGAAGCATTAAATGTTTCACTATACAGAACCATGTTTCTACCTGAAAGTTGGTATGTCACAGAATCTGATGTATGGCTAGTGTTTTCCTTGTCTGAAACATGTTTCTGCAAATCTCCTAGAAGTGTACCACTCCACAAAGGGTAGACTCCCATGTAGTTATCCATAAGGATAATGGGGACTTCTGGACAGTGGTAAGCATTCCTGTTATCTTCTTCCACATTTCCCTCAATCTTCTGTGAATTTTACTTCCTCAAAGACTTTTTTGAACAGCCTTGAGTATGGAGATTAGCCCAAAACATTCTTTCCTGTTGGTGTCTAATCAGGGCATCAAGAAATTTACAGCTGTTACTGACTGTTTTACTCTTATGGCTAGCCAGGAGCACAATGTAAAAGTGTCTGAAGGTTTCACTTTGATTTTATGAACTTGCCTCCACATCCAGTGTTTTAAGCCTGGCAGACAAAAAAGTGGAGAACTCCTTTAATCATTTGTCATTGGTCTTCATGCCAATGACAACACTGATGACCTTGATGTGGGCAGAATTGAGATGCTAAACAATAAATAATATCCACCAATGTCTTGGTTTTCATGTACATAACAAAGATCCACTCCAGGTATGCATCAATACTATGTTTATTGAAGGCAAGAACAACTGCTTGCATCAAAGCCCATTAGTCCATTTTCACCTTTTGAACTTTGAGCCTTGTACTTTGACAGTTTCAGCCAAAACGGCAGTCGAGGAATACTGTGTTCATTGCTCAGCATCTCGTACACTTTAAGTGGAGCATCTCTGCCTTCTCCATTCAAACTGAGTACATAGTAAAGCACTCTTTTGCTTTGCTTTAAGATTTTTGATACTGCACCCCCTGTTGCATCAAGATTTAAAGACACAGGCTTTTCTTTCCCTGAAGTGATGAGGCAGGATGCAGAGGGCTACTTCAGTATGAATGTGAAAGCCAAATAGGTTTACCTAGAAGTGTTGTGTAATGGTAAATTGTCCACTGGAGGCAAGCCATCTGAACTCAAGTGCAGTTTATTCTTTAAACAAAGACACAACAGTGGGTTACAACAATTAAACACTTAAAAATCCCCCTCTGGAGCTTGAGTACTATAGTCCCCTCTCAAAAATGTATTTGAAAGGACTTGCCTTTGAGCGGCCTCTGGGGTGGCTTGAGCAGGCCCTGACATGGAAGACTTGATGTGGTCCTCTTACACTTTGCCCACAGTAAAAGGTGAACCACTGAGCAACAGCACATAGTCAATATATTGTACCCCCCCACCCCCCACATCCCAATTAAGTGCAAAACAAACATATAACTAAACACATATCTCTAAACAAAAAAAACATGGCAAGGCATGGCAAAAACAAAGACACAAACAATTCACCAACAGCAGGTTACAACAAACATAAATATAATGATAGACCAAGAACAAGGAAAGCTGACGGCGTATAAATACCAAACAGAAGAGATCACATAAAAGAACCAATAAGAAACTAAACACATAACAAAGATAAAACAATGAGAACGTGACACACATACAAAAAGGAACGCATGGTAGGAAACAAGGCCTGAAACAAGATGACAAAACAATCACAAAATAAAGACAGGACGACATGAAACACTTTACATGTTGTATGTAGCAAGGCACGTCATAGAAGTTGGTGTCACACAATTTAATGAGATGCCGAGTTAAATGCATCTCGATTATTGCATTTTCAGTGCACCTCTTCACTTAAGTAATAATGACCTTGAGTATGTTGTCATTTAAGCTTTGTGTCAGGCTACCAGATATCAGCTCAGATATTAAGGCTGATTTATACTTCTGTGTGCTCGTGGTCACATAACCCTCGCCATGACCTCAATAAAATGTTACTACATGATGAAACAACGTGCAGCGCAAGCCCTGTGAATGGTCAGCTTGGTCAAACTGACGAGTGTGGGCAGAGGGTGAGCTGAGCGAGCCTGATGGAGTGAGTGTTTACAAGTGTGGAGTCCCGTGAAGGAGCTCTAGATGGAAACTGTTGTTCTGTGTTTAGCAAAGTTGTAGCATGTCCGCCGGTTCCCACCTCAAAATTAACAAGTTTAAACCACTTGTAGCATTCAGAAAAAACAAAACACCAGCGAGTAAACTCAACACAGATGAACATAAACACCTCGCTGCCAGCTAGCGTTTCGGAAGCATTATTGCAGAGCGTGCAGAAGTATAAATGCACGACAATGCGCAGAAGTATAAACCAGACTTTAGTCTATTGTAGTATCACTTGCGAATTTTCTTCCCTGTATGTTGCTTCCAGGTCTAAACATTTTTTAGAAGGCATATTGATTCAGGATGCCTGACTTCGATGCTGGAACAAAGTCGATTAGGCATTGTTTGCATTGTGAAATGGCAAAATGCTTGTACTTTTAGACAGTGCACATTTCTCTTTCGACAATGTATGTGCTGGTAGGTAAAATTAAGGACATGGTTAGAATTTTTATACCAAAACTGTTGTTAGAGTATGTTGGTTCATGGTTTTTTGAAGTGTTGTGGACTCTTTCAAGGGTGCATTTTGTCTTTGGGAGAAATACAATTCTGAATTTTACCAGAGTGACTGGGTTCTTTTTTTTTTCGTTGATGAATAACTTACCTGATCCACCAGCATTGGATGATTCTGATCCATTCCCTCAGAGTCATTTTAATTTCATAGACCTTCAAATCTTTTTCTATGTCACATTCTCTGTCAGAGGTCTCCAGGTTTATGCATTCTGGTGCATCATAATCACTTAGCTTTGGCTTAATATGGATATAATATATTTTTCCCCTTCTTCTACAGTATCTTCTTCCATTTGCATATCTCAGATTTCTGGCTGACTGTTTTGTGTCACTTCCTGTGCAGCCAGTTGCCTCATAATCAGGATGTTAGGACTCCTCTGTTTCATCTGACTTGTCTGAATCCTTTTCTTCCTTTCATAAGTAGGTCTTGCAAGCTTTTCAGTGTCACTTTTATTCTAAATGTTTCCAGTATGCTTACTGTATGTCTCCAAGATCAGGCTCCACAGAATCTATTCATTTTAATTTTGGATGGAACTTCACTGTAAACTTCTTTCCCCTTTTTCAGTGGTATTGTCTGTGCTTTCATCTGACTTGCAAGGACTGTCTTTCACTTGGTGACTCTAGACCATGACTAGTCTCCTGATGATTTTCCTGTTGTAGATTCAGAGTACATACAGTGATTTTCTGTTTTTTGACATGTCACTATGAAATATGTTTTGTTCCAAATTAGACCAAATTGCAGACTTTGAGGTGTCTTGAGGAAAAAAAAATTCACAGAACTTTATTTTCAAAGTTCAATGACAGCTAATTTTTCTTCAGAACTATTTATTGCATTTGTTTATGTTGTGTACAGTCAACAGACTTACTCCTGAAGCAGAGAAAAGCAAAGGCAAGGCAGAGGCTTGATTTTCCAGCAGGGCAGGCCAAATTCAGAATGGCTCCGGAGAACTGGACAGAGAATACAGAGATAAAACAAACAACAGACCGACTCGAAAGCAGTAAGGAAACCAACACTCTGGCAAGTGAAGATGCGAAACACCCTTATATAGGATCAGCAGAAACGAAAGGCAGGTGGCAGTTAACAATCGAGACTACTGATTGGCAAAGACGAACAGGTGTGTGAGGTTACACAGCAAATTGGTTAGTTGTCAGAAAAGAGAGAGAAAGCAAAGTTCAAACCCGGGTTGTGACAATGCAGCACATTCGTTCATTCTTTTTCTTTTCGGCTTAGTTCCTTTATCAATTCGGGGTCGCCACAGTGGAATGAACCGCCAACTTATCCAGCATTTGTTTTACGCAGCGGATGCCCTTCCAGCCACAACCCATCCATACATTCTCATTCACACACATACACTACGGACAATTTAGCTTACCCAATTCACCTGTACCGCATGTCTTTGGACTGTTGGGGAAACCGGAGCACCCGGAGGAAACCCACGCAACCACAGAAATGCCAACTGGCCCAGCCGGGGATCGAACCAGCGACCTTCTTGCTGTGAGGCGAACGTGCTATCCACTCAGCCACCGTGGCGCCCTACAATGCAGCACATTTCATACACAATGGTAATTCAAAGTGCTTTACACAAAGAACGTAAAACTATCATAAAAATTAATCACAACATTAAAAACAAGGAATTAAAAAAGGTTCATTTAATTTCAAATTAATAAAGTCACTTAAGAACAGAATGGAAATTCATTATACAAAAATACAGTGTGGTCAGTTCGGACGTTGCACAGTGCTAATTTATTAAATACACAGCTAAACAATGGTAATATGGCAGTTAATGTTAACTTCAAATTATACCAACTTCTCACAAATAAAACAACGCATGGGAAACAGTTTTAGCGTGTTAGCTGCACTGCACTTTGCAACAAGTATTGTAAAACAAGCTAACGCTAACATTAACTAGATAGGTAATATTTTATTAGCTAATATAGCAGATTCATGGAAAATACATCGAGAATCAGTCTGTATCAACTACATTAAAGAGAATCAGTTTATTTAAAGTGAATAAAATACCCTCCTTACTGAAGTTCATCATGAATTGAGCCGCAGCAACACACCTGACTCGTGTTTGTGTCTGTGTGTCTGTGTATATAAAGTACACTGTAGGTGAGATGAACTGGGAAAGCAGGCAGTGGACCAAACCACTGTGAGGAAGGGGAACTCAACTGTTTCTAAACGCATTCTAAATGCAAAACGTGTTTTTTTTTCTACTTACACAATTATTCTAGGTATAGATACATATTTTTTATATATATTTATGTTTTAACACTAGGAGGTCAAAATGGGGTTGAAAGTTGTGTGTTCTCTTCAACACACTAATTGCCTTATTTCTTTTTTTAATGCATTTCCCACACTCTTCCATCCACCAATGAAACTGGTTTCCTATTCATTTCCATTTGCTTTTTGGAATAAATAAATTAGCTCTTAAAACTAATTATCTAAACATACTGTATCATCAAGAACATCTTTGTCTTGGCTTAAAGCTATTTCACTACTCTCCGCCTCACATAAATACTCAAATTTTCCCCACTTAACCTTATTAAATATCAATGTAGTCTTTTTTTCCCTCTCATGCGTTCACACATAGTTTACATTAAACAGGAAAATGATCATTACTCATAGTAGAATTCTCCCATATCTCCCATTCACAAATACACATTACCTCTTTTGACACCAGTGTTGAAGCAACTGCTGAACTTTTACCTGTGTGAACCCCTATTCCTGTGCTTTCCCCATTATCAATTCATATGAGATCATTTTCTTCTAATAACTGTTCTATTTTTTTGACCATTTAAATTGGTTTTCCTTCCCCCCTATAATGAACTACTGTATGAGCATTAAAGAGCCCCTATTATGTGTTTTTGAAAACGAGCTTGCATGCAGTGCATAACACAGCTCTAAGTGAAGTGAAATGTCCAGCTAGGACTTAAATCTGAAAGTGCACAGTGTTTAAAACTATTGATTCATCCATAAAAGAGTCGACTCATAGTTCCTCAAACGAATCGCCGTGTTTACGAGTCTTTAGCCGTTTCGGCATGACGTGAACACGAAACATAAGCCCCACCCATTTGTGCGTACGCAGCCCCGGGAGATTCTAAACCCCCAACCCCGCCCACAAGCAACAGCCTTGTGCTGTGCTTCCTCTGAGGAGCGCTTCTGAACTGACATTTCCCGGTGGCCTGAGAGTCAAGGGCGTAAATCTCATTTAACACTAGGGGGGGACAATAAATATAAAATTTCCCTTGAGCAATTTTTTGAGAGGGACACAAATAATACTGTCAAATTATACTCCTAAAGATATGTCCCCAGTTAAAAACTTTGGCTCTATCATTATTATTTCAGCATGGAGACTGACAGGAGTTCAATGACAGGAGATGTGTATGGTCAACACTGACTCCTGAAGCAGAAGAAATGCAGGAGAGATGTTTTCTAAACTCATAATAACTCGTTTACATTACACTTGTTAAATGGACAGATCATACTGTAAACTGGTGAGCCTGTGATGTTCATCTGCTGAACTGAACAGCCACAACACTAAAAACATTACAGAAACTGCTCATCCAAATAAAAACTCTGTCATTATCCCTTCACCTGACACTGTACATCTGACTGACCCTGCTCTGCCTCAATATTTTCCTTCTCTTTTGCCTGTGAATGATATTGTGACATTTGTATTTACATAATCACCCATTCTTAAAGCCAAATTGCCTTAATATGTGAACTTTTGTAACTGTTTAAGTGCGCTGAATAATGATCTTATGTCCACTTTCCTTTTCTCTGTCACTTTATCTAGTCACTGCAAGGCAAGATTAAACACAATGGTAATTCAAAGTGGTTTACATTAAGTACATAAAACTATAAAAATAATCACAACAATAAAAACAAGGAATTAAAAAAAGGTTAAAGTTGTTGTTTGGAATTAATTGTCATGTACGAACAGAATGGAAATTGATACAGAAATACAGTGGGGTGAGTTCAGACGAAGTACAGTGCTCATATAGCAAAGCACAGCTACAAAATATGCTAATTGTGGCCGTTTATGTTGTTAACAACATAAAAACATTGCATGGCAAATTTGGCGCAATAGCTGCAGTGCACTTTGCAATAAGCTAACGCGTTAACTAAATTGGGTAATATTTCAATCGCTAATATAGCAGACATAAGGAAAATACATCGGCAATCACCATTTTTACCGCAAATAATTTATAATTGAGTCTGTATCAACAACCTTAAACAGAATCGCTTTATTTAAAGTGAATAAAGTACTCTCCTCACTGGCGAACATCTAGAACTGAGCCGAGGCGTCAGGCCACACACACCTGACTTGTGTGTGTGCGCGCTGCATAGATGAACCAGGAAAAGCAGTGGACCAAACCACTGTGAGAAAGAGGAGGGGAAACTCAATAGTTTCTAAACGCATTTTAAATGCAAAATGCGTTTTTCTTTTCTACATACACACTTATTTTAGGTATAAACATATATGTTTCACAACACAGTCCAATTTTTTTTTAACTTTTTGTTTTTGGGAGGGGGGGGACAACCCTCGGATGGGAGGGGACATATCCCCCCTGTCCCCCCCCGGGATTTACGCCCCTGCTAACAGTGAATCTGGCCTGCTATCCAACAAGTATGTGCGATTTAAAACTGTTGCCTCCTTGTTTTCTCTAGCTTGTAAATGATGCATTTAATTGTGTTTTGTAACTGCTTGTAGTGTAACTGTTTAACTTGTATTCTCATATCGCGTCTAAAAGCATGTTGTAAATGCGATGCGTGCCGCTTTGTTTACGGATTAAAATACGTTTGTGAGCTTGCGTTTTACTGATGTTTGTCGTTGCTATGGCTACATCAGCTCTCCAACACACGTGCGGTGGTCATGTTTCATAATGGTTCAGCTTTTGCTGCTGTGTGCACAAATACTGAATGTGTGTCGCTATTTTTACTTATAGTTAAGAATAGAGCGATGTGCTGGGAGACCGGGGGGTTAGTTTCAGGGGTGAGGTGTCTGAAATACAGGCGACTCCCGAAAAAAACGAGTGTTAGTAGATATGCTCACGCACACACTATGACTACTTCAATATTGATAAGCTGTGGTGGGCATAATGAGGTAAAAATAAATGCAAATTATAAGACAATGAAAGTGTTTTTTGACAATGCATGCATATTAGCCTGCTGTTAAAGACCCCCAAAACCAAAATATGACCCTTTTAACGTATAATAGGGGCTCTTTAAGGAAGAGGAAGAAGGAGGAGGATGCAGAGTGGGAATAGCAGAGATAGAAGGGCAGGGAACATAGCTTGGGAATCTTTGATTAACACAGTCTTTATCTAAGGAAGGAATGATAAAGGGACAGGAAGTGGTAGGGTAAAGATTGGAATGGCAGGCCAAGTAGGGTGAGATTGCAGCAAGCTAGAAAAACTCTATCGTGGCAATCAGTGTCTAAAGCCCCCAAATAAGGACACTGATTCCACTGAGTTACACGGATGGCACATTTGGCGGAGAATAAGAAATTAGTTCCCCCATAGGATAGCATAAGTTCTAAGATGATGGCCTTGTAATCATTTAGCTTGCGCCTCCTATGGGAAAATACTGAATCTTGAAAAAGCTGCGTAAAATTCTGCTTGTCAGAGAGTACAAATTTGGGAGAGATTTTTGACAGTATTTGTGGGGACAGTGGGATGTTGGGCTAGATCAGTGCTGGAAATAAGTGCTTGGTGAAGAGATGAAGAGGGAATTAAAGAGCAGATGCTAGAGGCGGAAAAAGGGGTGGGGAGACGATTGCGATTTTATTTGCAATTTTGGCAACTGTTTTTGCTTTTTCAAACAAGCTTCATACATGCATTCTAAATGTATTCAGTGCACAAGTAGTGCATAACAAAACATTTCACAAGGAAATAACATAGTATTAAGTTTGATAAATAAAACAGTAGTAAAATTGTCATTAAAACAGACAACATAAAATTAATTAAAATTAACCTCAACTCTAGTTAAACACACAGTAGTACAGTATACAGTAGTACTAACAGCTTGATAAACAAAACTGTAATAAATTGTCACAGACAACATTAACACAGACAACATGAAAAAAAAAAAAAATGAGCTAACCTCAATTCCGGCCATAACAATAAATAAAATCTAACGTAAATCAAAATCACCTATTCAGTTCTCCCACTCAACTTCGCCGTGCGCAGAGTGAGCTCTGATTGGTTAACATCTTTCTCCCACTCAGCTTAGCTGTAATTGCCCGGTGCGCTGCATCAGCTCTGATTGGTTAACATATTAAAATCATGCGCACAATAACCTGAACAAAAATCTAATAAATATATAGATAAAATTGCAGCCTTACGTGATTTAGAAATTGCATGTGCTTAAATCGAGTTTTTTTTGTTTTTTTTTTGCGATTGCGATTAATTGCACAGCCCTATAAGGCAGTAGGGTGAAATTGGTCTATTTATTTGAGGCTTGGATCAATCTGATTGTATTATTGCCAATTACAGATTAGAGATCAGCCACGGTCAATCATATCATGTACTAATTTCGAAATTAGTTTGTAAAACTGCACTAAGTGCTAATTCTAAAAAGAGACTTGTGAAATAACTGAGATTTAACAGGATATTGTTGTATTTCATGTGATTAAATAGTTTAATTCAGTGGTTCTCAAACTTTTTTCACGAAGTACCACCTCAGAAAAAAAATGGTCTCTACATGTACCACCATAATGACCGGTATTGAAATACAGTAGCATAGTAGGCATAATTAAGCAGCTACAGCACTGCACAGTTCAAAAACGAGGCAGATTAAGTCCTGCTATTAAAAATATGTATTATTGTCAGCCACTTTAAACATTATAAATAGTTTGAACTTTAACTGTGCTTGCAGACAAAAAAAAAAAACTTTACAGTTTAAATTAAAATGTGCTTTTAAAAGTTAGTTAAAAATTACACTGTAGTAGCCTATTCATCTAAACCTGGAAATGTTGCTTGGACCAGATGAATAATGGCTATGTCACATAAATATATATATATACACATTTTTAATATATTGCATGTACACATAGCGTATTTGTATGTCTTTGAAATCTAAACATGAACCTGTATTTTAATATGATTTGGAATTACATATTAAAATTAGAAATTTGATCTGCTTACTGCTCATTTAGAGTAGGTTTACAGTATGTGTGTCAAAAAAGCGAGTTATTAAATGCATGTATACAGTGTGTTACGATCTTTTTAAGTCTAGGGAGAATGACCACAACAGAAAATAAATGGTTGGCGATGGGTGATGTGCAACGGCTGGAAAGAGAGCAAGAACTCATCTCCTCAAACAGAATGACTTGAAACTTAACAACTAGACTCACTTCTCTTTGGGTGAATTATTAGATGTTAACAAAAAGTTCACTCAACATAGGAATCTGACTTCAATAGCTTTAGCACACAATAGCTACATCAAATCCTTAAAGATCTAGCAATCAACTAATCTGTATGGTGAGAAGAGCTCAGCCGCTGCACAGTCCAGCCACCACCAACACTGGTTTGAAGTGCAGCTCAGATGAAATACTCTCTCTCCTCTCCCAACAGCCAATCACTGGACAGATCCAAATGATCACTGCCAGGTGGACACAGTTACCTGCAGAGAGAGAGAGACACAGACACACACACACAGAGAGAGAGAGGAAAAACACAAAGCACTTTGTGCACACCAGAATATGCGTCTCAGGACGCAACACCCCCACCACTAAAAATTATAACCACCTAGTGGTTATAAGCTAGAATGCACCAAAAATCACAAGCACTCATTGGCAGTCTAAACAGTGATCTCTAGACAGGGCATCAGCAATGATATTATCAGCCCCCTTTTTGTGACGAATGTCAAGATGGTATTCCTGCACAATAAGAGACCAACGCATCAATCGTTGATTAGTGTTAGACATGCGATTTAAAAACACTAGAGGGTTGTGATCGGTATACACTACAATTGGGCTATCACTTCCACCTAGATAGACTTCAAAATGCTGAAGGGCTAATAGCAGAGCTAAAGCTTCTTTTTCAATCACACTATAGTTTTGTTGACATTTGTTAAATTTCTTTGAAAAGAAAGATACAGGGTGATCAATTCCATCTCCATCCTCTTGCATCAGGACCGCCCGAGCCCCCACAGCACTAGCATCGACCTGGAGTTTAAATTTCTGAGAGAAATTTGGTGCAGCAAGAACAGGTGCCGTGCAGAGGAGGTCCTTTGCAGCATTGAATGCTTTCATGCATTCAGGAGTCCACACGAATTTCCTAGAGGTACTCAAAAGATCAGTAAGAGGAGAGACTATGTCAGCAAAGTTTTTGCAAAAGCTTCTGTAATAGCCGCTCATCCCTAAGAAACGACGCAATTCCCGTTTTCTAGTCGGTGTAGGAAACTCAATAATGGCTGCTATTTTTGCATCAACAGGCTTCACTTGCCCTTGACCAACACATTTTCCCAAGTATGTTACTGTAGCTTTGGCGAACTCACATTTAGCCAAATTTAAAGTCAAAGATGCCTCACTCAGCCGTTTAAACACAACATTCAACTGATTAAGATGCTCTTCCCAAGTATAACTGCAGACTACAACATCCAAGTAAACTTCAGCACTCAAGGTTTGGATATCTGTTGTTACTAATCCATCCTCTGAACAGTCAGCAGACAGAACAACTGCTGTGGACACTGATTTAACAGCAGGCACCTTAACATTTTCATTGCGATTACTTTAGCATGTTCACATGGCACACTCTACTCTTACGTCGTCGATCAGGAGTACGAATAACGTAATTGGTATCACTTAGTTTTTTCTCAACAATGTATGGCCCAGAAAACTTAGTTCTGCTTCCTGTGCCTGGAACATCTTTGCAGGCTAACATCGTTTCACCTGGCTGAAACTCACGGGGTACACTTTTTTGATCAAAGCGCGTCTTCATCTTTGCTTGAGACTCTGCCAGATGAGTCTGAGCCAAACTTGAAGACGCTCCTTAAAAGTGGTCACATACTCGAGTACAGGTTTAGGTGGTAAACTCCTAGAGAGCAACTGTTCACTCATTAAACGAAGTGGGCCTCGCACCGAATGACCAACTCAGCTGGACTGAATCCAAGTGACTCCTGAACACATTCACGAACAGCAAACATCATAAGTGGTAATCCTTCAACCCAGTCTCTACCAGTCTCTGCACAAAACTTTTTCAACATTGATTTTAGAGTCTGGTGGAATCTCTCTAAGGCACCCTGAGACTCTGGATGATATGCACTGGCTAGCTGATGTTGGATACCCATCTCATTTAACATCTGTGTGAACACTTTTGAAGTAAAATTAGAACCCTGATCGGACTGCTCCGTCCAGAATCCAGAAACGAATAATTTTTTTGCACCACTCGTTTTGCTTTAATTGTGCGAAGAGGAATTGCTTCTGGGTAGAGAGTAGTCGTACACATGATAGTTAAGATGTATGAATGGCCAGATTTTGATTTTGGAAGGGGCCCAACGCAGTCTACAATAAGTCGTTCAAATGGTTCGTGAATCACCGGAATAGGTTTTAAATGAGCAACTGGTATTGTCTGATTTGGTTTCCCAACTAACAGACAAACATGACAGGAGCGGACATGCATAGAAACGTCAGACTTTAACCCAGGTCAGAAGAAATATCGCATAATACGATGGAACGTTTTTGTTACTCCAAGATGTCCTGATAAAACATTCTCATGAGCTAACTGTAGTACATAAGGCCGATAAACAGCAGGCAGAACAATCTGACGAACTTCTTGCCACTTTTCACTATAGTGTAGAGGTTTCCATTTACGCATGAGTATTCCATCTTCCCAAAAATACGCAATCCTAACGTTGGGTACTTGAGTGATGTCAACAGCAACATCTCTACAAGTAGCCAAGAAAGGAGTGGAATTTTGAGCAGCAGCTAACTCACACCTACCTAGTTTAGATGAAAGACTGATTACTGGAGATGGCTCACTGTCCTCTGCTACAACCTTAAATTCAGGTTCTGTCACATTCACTAGTGGGGAGAATAACACAGTGTCAGAGAGATCAGGTACATCTTGAAAATTTTGAGATTGGGCACGAGTCACAGCACAAACAGGAAATTCAGAAGTGATTTGTGGGTCAAGTTCAGGTGTTTCAGTCATGAGTGGTTCATGTACAACTAAAGGTCTAGGAAATACTTGCCCACCTGCTAAGTCATTACCTAAAATTAGATCAACCCCATCTACTGGCAGTTGTTCACAAACTCCCACAGTAACAAGCCCATTAACCAGATCTGACTTCATGTGCATACGGTGCAGGGGAACATTAATACAACCCATGCCAAACCCACGAACTAACACATCTGTGCCTGTATAGGTATCAGCAGAGAAAGGAAGCATTTCTTTCAAAACAAAAGAATGTGAAGCACCTGTATCCCTGAGCACACTTATCTGTCTTTCCTCTGTCTCAGAAAAAAGAGAGATAGTGCCAATGAAGATGAAAGGCTGATATTCAACAGGACTGACATCATTCAGTTTTGAAAGAGTTTGCACCAGCGCTACACTTTTAGGCTTAGCATTTTTCTGTTTCCACGCTTTACATTCTGAAATCAAATGATTGGGATCAAGACAGAAAAAACATGATCATTTTTTACACGTTTAGGACTAACTTTGCGTCGTGAATGGTATTCTTGTCCAGTTTTAGCAGACAGTGAATGGACAACCTCAGAACCTCCAATAAAATTCTGTTTTCTAGATGAACGAGGGGCCAAAAAAAAACACTTTGAGTCAACACAAACTCATCAGCTGTAGTAGCTGCATCACTTAACACTTGGACTTTTTGTTCATTCAGATAAACAACAACGTTTTCTGGCACACAAGCTTTAAAATCCTCCAGTAGAATTAAGTCCCGAAGTTGTTCAAGAGTAGAGGTTCGACTGGAAAGACACCACTTATCAAACAGTGCTTTCTTCTCTCGGGCAAATTCAACATATGTTTGACTGGCTGATTTCACATGAGAACGAAATTTCTGGCGATATGCCTCCGGCACTAATTCGTATGCTCGCAACACTGCGGCCTTAAGCACATCATAATCAAGAGATTGCTCAATTGATAATGCAGCAGATACCTCTTGCGCCTTACCTACAAAATTACTTTGTAAAAGAAGTGCCCACAACTCTTTTGGCCATTTTAACTTACCCACTATACGTTCAAACGCTGTAAAATATGAGTCACTTTCAGTTTCTCAAAATGGGGGTACTAAACGAATAAATTTACTCACATCAAAACCAAGAGGGCAATCAGACGAGGAATCAGAGGAATTACTGCTTGGTACTGCAGAGGTTCTACTTTGGTTGGGAGCAGACTCATCATTAGAGGTTTCCACTGGTGAAGCAGCCCTGCGCAGCCTTAAAGCTTCCAGCTCAAGCCTGCGCACTTCAATATCTCGAGACTTCTCAGCCTCAATCATTTTCAACTTAATTCGCTGAGCCTCACATTCCTCCCGCTTCAGTTGCAGCTCTAGCTCTTTTAACTTAAGAGCTATCAATGGCTCAGAACAAGGGCCTGTGGCTTCTATGTTTTCAAAGTCAGAGACTACAGCCTTCGTCACAGTCTCCACCTCCGTATCAACAACAGCCTCCTTGTCAGAAGGTAGTACACCAGATTTAACTAGCTCTCCAAACAATTCCTCCTTTATTACCCGTTTAGTTGCCTCCCTTACAATTTTAATGTGATAAAAATCTGCAATCTCAATTAAATCTCGTTTTCTACAGCGATTAAACAAATCCAATGAAGGACATAATGCAAAGGAAGTTAGATCAAAATCCATATCGCCTACTACTCCTCCCCCATTAAGTGAAACAGCCAGACAAACAATGTATATGAAAATGCAAAAGTGAATAAAAGCACTTACCTCAAGCAGTTGTCAGAAAACGTGATTATCACACCTCAGAATTTCAACAAATGCTAAAACACAAATTTCACATAAATATGAACACTATAAATGAACAAAGTCAAGCCTCCACAGTCACAAAGGCTAAGGCACGGACGAGCCCCCAATTTCTGTTACGATCTTTTTAAGTTTAGGGACAATGACCACAACAGAAAATAAATGGTTGGCGATGGGTGATGTGCACGGCTGGAAAGAGAGCGAGAACTCATCTCCTCAAACAGAATGACTCGAAACTTAACACAACAAGCTCAAATCAAGAAAAAGAGAAGTTTATTTACATATGAAAAATATAACAAAGAAAACAGGGTATTAATTCAGAAGGGGCAAGGCCAAAACAAACAAAAATCAAGCTAACTCCTATTATAAGATCTTACTAAGCTGAAATAAAAAGAGAAACAAATACAATCAACACACTAACTCCCTTTCCTAACATAAACAGGAGAAAACTGATTCAAAACAAAATGGCACCCACCTTCCTACTTAACCCTCAAAATAAAGATAAACAAACAACTAGACTCACTTCTCTTTGGGTGAATTATTGGGTGAGAGAGAGAGAGAGAGAGAGAGAGAGAGAGAGAGAGAGAGAGAGAG
>CAIGQQ010034758.1:2116586-2140385 GCA_903798035.1 Danio albolineatus | reverse complement strand
TGTAAACACACGAAAACAACATTAACATTATAGCAGACACTGTAAAAGCTCATTCCCAGCCACTAGACATTACTGACAGGGTATTCGAGTTTGATCGTGTGTCAGAATGTTGTGGGACTGCTGTACATGAGTTTTGATCATGAATTATAGATCGCAAAATTTAGCGGGTTTTTTTTGCGTTTTTTTTTTTAAAGCATGATGGTAACACACAAACGAGGTTATGAATATATTAAAACATATGTTTGTTTGTCATAAAAATTCGTAATAATGACAAAAAATACTAATTTGTGGATCTCCTTACTTCCGGGTTCAGTTGTGGCAGGTGTATTCTGGGAAATTAATCCTAAATGTGGTCCTAAAAAAAAGTTTTAAGTGTGGTCCTGAAAAATCTTCATTTGAAGGGGTGTATACCCCTCGCCCTTAGCCCTACGCCTTCAAGCTAAAGAGAATTGGGACACCACTACCCCTTGACGTGAATGCGCAAAACGAGGGGTAGGGGTAAGGGGTTAGAATTGGGATTGGGCCTTTAAGTCTTACCTCCCTGACTTCTCATTTATTTTTTGTTTCATACACAAAATCAGGAGCCATGCTTAGTTTAAATAAGATCACCATCATATTATTTAAACTTTATTTTGTCCACTTGCAAAACTCACTGAGTGCCGACACCTCAACTTGAAAGACTGTTAACGCTTGTTTCACAACGCATGAGCGGAGCTTGAGCAGTGTGGCTATTTTTTTGGCTATTTTTTTGGCGTGAATGTTCACAACTGGGACGTACAATGGGAGCAGAGCAGCGCGTCAAGCAGTGCGTGAGGCGCAGGGTGTATGTTTTTTTTTTGCGCACATGCTCAGTTTGCTTTTTAAATAAAAGACATTGCTTTCAGCAGCGTTGGTTCGGTTGCAAATAGAGTATAACGTCTTTATTCTGGGATTACCACTCCTAATAAATACACTTGCATATACTATAAAATCGCATCTCAGCCTTTACTGGAACACTGGCGATTTTTACTGGGGCACACGCCTCAGTAAATGGGATCTAACGACACCCCTGGTTCTGATAGTGATTCCTATGTAGAAGAATCACTTCCTGCCCTCCTTCTGAGTCTCGCGTGTCATCAATGATGTCATGTGAAAATAAGCTATAATGTGTCCACAGTCATATTGGATTGATAAAAACACAGCATGTCTCCTTTTTATATATTTCCTGACATTAAAATAGTTTCCAAATCCCTCCCATTTTGAGGCCAATCACAACGTGACCTTGGAGTGCGGTTAAATCAGGTTTATTTTGTATATTAACATAACAGATATCCATACAGCGCTGGATATTAACGTGTATCCTGTCACATTTGTGTGCAAAAACAGTGCAATGTTAAACGTCCGCGGTGTGCATCTGTGTGTGCGAACTTTATAACGAACGACATTGTGTGTGCTTTATCGCAGAAAGGCTTGAATTAACTCTACTACAAATACATCAAATACTCATTGTAGTATTTTTCACAAACATTACGGGAAATCTGCTTCCTTCATGTCTTTCTGTTATCTGAGGCAGCCGAGGCGGAAACTGAGGCACACTCTGACAGGCACGTGGGAACGGTGGGTGGGGAGAACTAGCATTAATGGCACAGGCAACAAAAACAGCTACATACTGTGGTGTTTAGAACAAAAAAATCCAACATTACAAAAGGTATCATTAATAATCTTTATGGGTGTTTTGAGCTGAAACTTTACAGACTTCTGGAGACACAAAAGATTTATCTTAAATCTAAAAATAGGTAAAATAGGTGCCCTTTAATACACAAACAGGGATGTACAGCAATGCACAAATCCTTAATTATAAAAAATTATAGTTATTTTATATTTTATATTATAGTCTACAAAGATGTAAAAATTGTCCACCTTCTCCAACTTAGGGGGCTCTGGTGGAATCCAGCTCTGTTGTAGTCAGTTTACATTTGTTTAGTGTCATTATTATTAGTAATATTTTTTATATGCATATTTAAATTTATTTATATATTTTTTTCTCTAGATTTGTCGACCTGTTTTAGAGATGTCTGCATCACCAAATGGGGCATATGAATAGAAAGTGTGTTTTGCTAATCCCTTATAAACACACTTCGATATTATAGTTCATTTAATAATTTGCAGGAAATTAGAACTGAATTAGTTTTGAAACAAATCTTTGTGCTTAAGAAAAAAAATTACAAAATTAATTATGTAAAGCATGTCTTCATTGTCGTGTCCACCATTATTTCCGAATCCATGGAAAAATGGAAGCTTGTTCTGTAGATGGTCTTTAACTATTTTCTCGCTAGTGAGGCATTCAGTTTTTCCACTTACAAAGTCGGCCATGTAAATAGCAAATGCACCATGGTGCAACACAACCAACTCTTAAAGGGAAAGGGAGATGAGACTCTGACTGGTTTAATGCATGTTATGTCCAAAACACACCCATAACTCATTAACAACATAAGGACAATCCTTTTTAGACCATGCACCTAGCACACAGACCACTTTTCCATCCTTAAAATAGTGAACATGGATTCGGATACACTCTTGGTGCGATTACGCCATGCACATTAGACTGATAACACTAAACAGAAGCCCTATACTGTAAGTTACCGAAATACCAAAACACACTAGATGTTAACGTGAAGAGTGGCTCTATTGCACATTGTGTCAAAACATGCAACTTTACAAATGTGAATAGTTATGTTCGCTCTCACAAATAAATAACATGCGTGAGATCTACTGTATGCCTGTCAACCAATAAAACGTTATTTAGACTATTTGATGATTAATTAAACGCATAAATGGATTAAATAAGCCCAAAGAAAATTTTGTAATCACTGTTAAATGTAAAGGCTCATTCACATTACAAAAACTTGGTTCAACAAAATCAACATAGAATTCATTATGAACAAACATTTAGGTCACAATAGCTTAGGTTTTAGGTTTCATACCGAATCACACAGGTTTGAAACTTGAAGGTGCAGTAAATCATGACAGAACTGATACATTTCAGTAAACTAACCCTTTATTTATGAATATGATTTATTTAATTGGAATGAAGCTCTGCATAAGAAACCAAACCTGGCTGCTACTAGCTGGCATTAAATGTCTTATTGAGTATTTTAAGATACTGAATAATGCATAAATTTAATTCACTTGCTCACTATCCTTCGGCTTAATTAGTGATTTATCAGGGGTCACCACAGTGGAATGAACTGCCAATTAGGGCTGTGCAATTAATCGCAAAAAACAAAACATCGCAATTCAAGCACATGCAATTTCTAAATCGCGTAAGGGTGCAATTTTATCTATTAATTTATTTTGATTTTTGTTCACGTTCTTCTGCGCATTATTTTAATATGTTAACCAATCAGAGCTCACTCCACGCATGACGAAGTTGAGCATGAGAACCGAGGTTTTTAAATTTTTCGATACTTTTTATTTATTGTTGTGACGAATTGAGGTTAGTTATTCCTTATTTTTTCACGTTGTCTGTTTTTAAGACAATTTATTACAGTTTTGTTTAATCAAGCAGTTAGTACTACTGTGTACAGTACGTTTTAACTACATTTGAGGTTATTCATTCATTCATTTTCTTTTCGGCTTAGTCCCTTTATTAATCCGGGGTCGCCACAGCGGAATGAACCGCCAACTTATCCAGCATTTGTTTTACGCAGCGGATGCTCACCTGTACCGCATGTGTTTGGACTGTGGGGGAAACCGGAGCACCCGGAGGAAACCCACGCAACCACGGGGAGAACATGCAAACTCCACACAGAAATGCCAACTGGCCTAGCCGGGGATCGAACCATCGACCTTCTTGCTGTGAGGCGAACGTGCTAACCACTTGGCCACCGTGGCGCCCTCATTTGAGGTTAGTTAATCTTAATTTATTTTATGTCGCCTGTTTTAAAGACAATTTTACTACAGTTTTATTTATTAAACTTAATACTATGTTATTTCATTGTGAAATGTTTTGTTATGCACTTCTGTGCTCTGAATACATTTAGAATGAATGTATGTAGCTTGTTTGGAAAAACAAAAACAGTTGCCAAAATCGCCAGTAAAATCGCAATTGCACTATTCGTTCCAAAAATCACAACATGATTATTTTGTTCATATTGCACAGCCCTACTGCCAATTATTCTGGCAAAGATTTATGCAGCCGATGCTTATAGCTTTACAAAGCACTGTCTCATTCACTCACAAACTCATACACTACGGCCAACTTTGCTAATCCAGTTCACCTTTACAGCATGTCTTTGGAATGTGGGGGAAACTACACCTGTAGGAAACCCACATGAACACAGGGAGACCACAGGAAGAACATGCAAACTTCACACAGAAACGGGTGTGTTAGCATGGGACATACTGTAGTCTGTGCCACTAGTTAAAATTGCCTCTTTCTTTGGATATTACCATTTTTCTAAGCATGTGATAATGTTAATACATAAGCAAAATATATCGCTGTTCTAGTATTTTTTGGATATTTTAATGAAGATAATCGTACATAATGTGCATTTAATATATGATATAAATATGTGACAAAAACCTCATAGAGGGCATTTATTGCCCTAATATCTTAGGAGCATATAACTGCATGATATACTCTGGGCTTCATCTTGCAGTAAATTGTTTTGGGCATCATTTTATTGAACAGTTAACGGTATAAAATAGAGAACTGATGCAGGTCTAAAGTCAGGGAATCTGCGTTAACCACAGGCAAAATACGTGTTACGTGTACTTTTTTCCTTACGTGTTAAATTGACAGCCCTATCTAGTATGAACACAACTGTATTAATAACTTTGTGTTTGTAATTTAGTGACTGAATCCAGTTGTCACTCCTGTAGATGAGTTTAAACACCAAAGTTAACTGAAATGCAGATGTAAAAATGTTTATACATGGCCGTAGTGTGAATAATAAATAGATGTGTTTTAACATTTACTTCATATTAAGTTTGAACTGATAAAAACAAAATCATTTGAGGCTCTTACCTCCAATGGGTGGGCTGACTAGATAGGGAACAGCATGGAGAAAGTACACAACCCCGAGAGCTGAAGAGAGGTATTGTCTCCCAACAACATCTGATGTTACCACAGGAATAAGGGCAACATAGGCTCCATCAAAGTACCCATAAAGCACAGAAAAGGGTACCAGCCAAACAAATGTGCGTAAGAGGGGGATAAAAAGACAACACAGTCCCTCCATTCCCACAGCAAACATGTAGCATATATTCCTGTACTTCTTTAGACACCTGGAAGAGAGAGCGGAAAGCCTTAGTCAGCATGATCAGGAGCATATTATTGATAATCTTTATTTTCCTTAGACCTTAGCAGTTCTATAATCTTTTGACCTCTGTATATCAATCATTGGGCAAAGAAAAAAAACATGATGCAAACTCTTTTAAAGTTTAAGTCATAAGTCTAAACTGACAGCTAGGTCAGTGATGAACAAAGAACAACAAATCTTTTAAAATTCCAAAATATGAGTTTAATATGTACTTCACAGTGGTATGAGTTTGAAAACTCTTCTTTTTTTAAAAGGCTTAAACTTAAAGACATAGTTTAAAAAAAAAGTTGTTTCTTGCACAAGTCGAACTTTTTGGTTCATAAGTCCTTAGTTTATCACCAGTAGTTATGGTTATTCATTTAGTTTTTACTGTAAAAATGTTAAAGTGCTGAAATCCGTTAATCAACATTTGAATCATTTTAGAACCACATTTTTAACTAAAAACATCATTTAAGATTTCATTTTTTTAACATACATTCCAATTTTTTTAATATTAAAGATTTTCAATATAATAATAAATATTAGGTTTTTGAGAAACTGGTTTACATTGAGTTTTCATAAAAGACTTACTGATATATTTTTATTTATTTATCCTCCATTTTTCCAGGAAAGTTTTACTGAGATTAACAGAAATCCTTTCTTCCAGGGAGTCCTGGCCAAGATGACCATATAGTTTTCTTAAAATGATTAGCCCGCCTATAAAATTTTAATTCTTTAAAAAATATTTCCCAATATAATGGAGAGATGTTTTCAACATGTTTTTTAATTCTTTAATTCTAGCTTTTTAAATTTCATTCGTCTTTGCGCATAATACTTTTCTATTTATTTTAAAAGATACTAGTATTCACTTTGCTAGCACTTTATTTCGATGGTCCATTTGAGTATCAGTAGACTGTCTACTTAATATCTGGTGATACTGACATTCAACAGACATTTAACTGACTATAAGAAACTTTGCAAGTACATGTCAAATTACCCTAACCCTACCCTAACCTCAAACTTATAATCTAATGAGAATTAGTTGCAACGTAACTTAAATTCAACAAACGAACCATCAAAATAAAACATGACCTTTACCTTAAAGTGCATTTTAAAGACTGAACCATGTTATTATGTTAACTATGCAAGTTATGGTAATTAGCCATGCTATTGCGTAACAGTGGTTTGAAAACTATTGAAAAAAAAAAGTTTGTTTTAAAAAAAAATGAAAGAGCTGCTTTTTATTCCAGTCAAACAAAAAAAAATAAGACTTTCATAATAATAATAATAAAAAGGAAATACAGTGAAAATGTCCTCGGCCTGTCAAAACATCATTTGTGAAATATAGAATAAAGAATGAAAATTTTACAGGAGCTAATCATTTTGTCTTCAACTGTATGTATGTATATTGTGATCACGGTAAAAGAATAATTGTATTAAACCGGCATTTTCTATATGACTTCCCAGAAATATTCAAATGAACTTATATGCTCATCTTACAACAGATATATTCAAATTATTATATTATAATATAGACAAAAATTGTGTAATGTCAAAAACAACCCAGCTGTTTGTCGGATTACAAAGTCTGTGCTAACAATTTCCCCTGACTTGAACAACAACAACAACAACAAAAAGACATGTTGTTCAGACAGTAAATGATCACTGTTTTTCCAAACGTAATGCAATCCTAACAGACGGCACAACACAACATACCTCCTGTCAGTGAGCCATCCAAATGTGATGTTGCCAACAATGTCAATAACCCCTAGTATGGACATGAGGAAGGCAGCATGTTGATGACCGACACCAACATCCAGCGCATATGGAACTAGGTACACAAACGGCAGACTGCACCCACTGGCCAGCAGCAGGAAGGAGCCTGCGAGTACTAGGAAGTCAGGCATGAGCAGGAAGTGGTATTCCTGCATGGACTGAAAGCAGCGTTGTTTAGCATCACTCGCAGCACTCCTTGTAGGACCACCGTTCAATGTTGGAGGCTTAACACCGTACCCGCACTCTGAGTCCACTGGAAGAGGACAGGCTTCCTCTTCTTTTAGAATGATGGGCCGTAACAGAGCTCCACAGACACACAGGTTCAATACAAACCCCCCTAAAATGAGAAGGGCCCCTCGCCATGAGTAGTGTTCGATTAGCAGCTGCACTACTGGGGCCAGGATGAAGGTTCCAATGCCACTTCCAGACATGGCAATGCCATAAGCCAAAGCTTTCCTCTCACAGAAATAGATACCGACCATGGCAATAGCTGGAGTATAGCAAAGAGCGAAGCCAAGCCCTATAAAACAAGAGGAAAAAAACACACACGATGAGCTTGCTGGAGACTAAATGCGGAATATGGGTCTGTAGGTCAGTGTTTTAATCTTAGGGTGCTTACCAGTTAACAGTCCCAATGTAGCGTAAAGATATTCTAGACTGGTGGCAAAGGAGCTGAGTACTAGTCCTACGGAGGCCAGGAATCCTCCTAGTATTACAGCCACACGGCATGACAACTGATTCCCGATCAGACTTCCGAGTGGGGCTGCAAAAGTAATACGAGAATGAACGTGCGTGTTGCGCAACATATGTCATATAACATATGTCATATAACATATAAACATATGTTAAGAAAACTAAAATCGGTGGTCCTATTTAACATGGCAGATTTCATTTAATACATTTATATTTTTTTGTGCAGGATGAAATGCATTTAGTAAATCAAATTTAAATGTTGTAATGATGTTTTTGTTCATGGAATACTGAACAAAAGTCACAGTTGGTGTCATGATTTTAAGTTAATGCAGACCAATTGGGGGGTTGGTGGGGGGCTTGTAAACGGGGATAATAATTCTGACTTTAACTGTTTGTATGTGTGTGTGTGTGTGTGTGTGTGTGTGTGTTTGTGTGATTTTTTGTAAATTCCCATATGGGCGACACGGTGGCGCAGTTGGTAGTACTGTCGCCTCACAGCAAGAAGATTACTGGTTCGAGCCTCGCATGGGTCAGTAGGCATTTCTGTGTGGAGTTTGCATGTTATCCTTGTGTTTGCGTGGGATTACTCTGGGTGCTCCGGTTTCCTACACAAGTCCAAAGACATGCAGTACAGGTGAATTGGGTAAGCTAAATTGTCCATATATATAAAGTATCCATTGTATATATATATATATATATATATATATATATATATATATATATAAAGAATGCTGGATGGATACAAAATACATAATATTTTGGAACATTTTCTAATTCTTCAACTTGATACATTTATTGCACAGCAAAATCAAATAAACTACATTTAAACACAACAGAACACATTTACTGAATAAATGTGTATGCCAAAAATAAATGCCTTAATAATTCTTAAATCATTCGCTCATATAACTGGTTACTATATAAATAATAATAATAAATAATAATGATTTATTTTTAAATTATAATAAAAGGTGTCACAGTTGTAACAATTCCATTTTTATTTGATGCTAATTTTTGTAGTCTTAAACACATGGAATGCAATGTGATGAAAGACATTGACCAAACACAATATTGGAAAGTTTTATCAAATAACTGCAATTCTTACGTCTATTGTTTACTAGCCATCAGCCTAAATATGGCTTTTCCTGAGCAATGTAATTCTTGAGATTGCTGTACTGTCAATAGCAGACAGCACTGGGTGTAAGGAAAGCAAACAGTTCTGTTTTTTTGGGTCAAGCTTGCGACACCGGCGTGTCCTCTCAAGATGTTCGCTGTGTGTTGCTGACTTCAAGTTTTGAGCCTCCCACAGCCTGCAGGTCTTTTTTTAGTGTCTTATGTGACATTATTGTCTCAGTTGGACAAAAAAAATTGACAAAACCAAATTTGTGCTCAATCATGAAATGTTAACTTGAAACTAAATTCTTAAAATTGAAAACCTTTTTGAGACCAGCCAATAACGATAACATTGATGTGCTCATTTCTGATGGATTTAGAATCCAGTATGATCATTACTTACCACAGAGCATGGTCGTACAGTCCACTAACGAATGAATCCATGCTGTCCCAGAGTAGTCTTTTGCAAAATGCATCTGAAACTCAACAAAGAATATGGAGATGCATCTGAAAAAGAGAAAATGACAACACGGTTATGATCAGACAGATACATACATCAAGTGTTGTCGAAGTATCAAGTCACAACTTTTTAACTTTATTTTTAAAACAATAGCAGAATCTGCTGTAATATTTAACACCAAATCAGAAAAAGAGAACGGAAAACGCAAATAAAAAAATGAAACTTGACTTGTATTTCATTGCAGACAATACAACAAACATTATTTAATTTGTTCCTCATAATTATTGTTGCTGTTGTATTCCAACACATTTGAAAAAAAATAGTTGGAACAGTAAAGCATTTACCACTTTGTAATGTCGCCACTCCTTTTCACAGGAGTTAAAAGACATTTAGGGACTGAAGACGCCAAATGATGAAGTGTTTCAGGTGTAATTTTGTCACATTCTTCCTGCAAACATGTCTTTAGGTGGGGTACAAGGTTGCGCTTCAAAATGCTCCACACATTCTCTATTGAAGACAGGTCGGATACTTTGTAACGTGTGAAGAAACTGGTTTTGTATTGTTTTGTAAAAATATGCAGGGGTGTCCTCCAAAATCTCTATGTACTTTTCAGCATTAATGGTGCCTTCACAGAAGTGTTAGTTACCTTTGCCAAGGCCACTGACACAACCCCATATTGGCAAACTGGTGATCCTCGGACCATCTTTGCTTCTAAAGGACTAGACCAATCTTAGATGCTGCTATTGTACCGAATCATAATTACAATCAGCTGTTGACATCACCATTTCAAATCACATCGGTATTTAACCAATTTACCTGATGTAAGAATTTTCATCAATTCCATGCGTGTTCAATAAAAAAGGTCAGGAGAGGTTTTTCTTCAATGTCAAACATCGTAACAATTTATTGTATACAAATGAATAATTCGATTCACAGAATTCTGTTATCCTCAATGCAATGCAAAAGTTACATTCAGGAGGTGCGCAACAAAGTTCATTTTCTGACTCCAACTTTTATAGGCAGCTGATATTAACAGGTGGAGTTTAGTGAAATTCGTCAGTCAATCATTCTCCAGTCCTCCATTGGCCACAAATAATCATACTTCCTCTATCTGCAAACTTCTGTGTGCACGTATGCTGACATTGTTATCAGATAAGGCATGCTCTGTAACATTCTGTTTTCACACCTTTAAGAACATCGCATTGTAAAGGAAAGCTAAGTGAGATCTTTCCAGTCAGTGGCAAGAAACTTCTACTTCTGCAAAAATGCATCATTAGTATGCAAACATATCAGACTCAACAGAAGAAGTTCAGTTAATATTTTACCTTGAGCAATACCAACAAAATTGTGTAATGAACAAACAAAAAATAACAAAAAATATATTCCTTTTTTCCCAACACTGATCACTAGCCCTACATTGCTCCTGTCCTAACTTTTTTGGAATGTGTTGCAGGTCTTAATGACAGGAAAAGGATGTATATTTACAAATGAAATGGAGTTTACCAGACAAAACATGAAATATGTTGTGTTCACCCTTTAATTGTTCTATTTTCAAATGCTAAGTTTGCTGCAGTTGTTACTTTTGTACAAAGAACCACATTTACAGGTACTGGTAGCAGCCACTGAAATTCTAGTTTTGGGACAAAACTACACCCAACAAACCAAGTTTGCAGTCTTTAAAGGACCAAATTGTGACAATTCCCACTAACAACATGCTTTTAAATCCAGTGTCATTTACAGCTGGTAACAATGAACAGCCATCAAGATCGTGGGTGTTTGGAGATGAAAGCCTATGATGGGGTAATGAGGCACAAGCCTCTGCAGAGTCTGTTCTGCACCTGAACAAACAAAACTGGATCAACCGGGAGGTCATTCAGGTCAAAGCACTCAGTGTGGGTATGACAGCCAGCAACTCTCACGTCTTACACCACTGAGACCGACGTGTCTGGCCATCAGCCATTAAAGAAGGAGATGTCCTTCAGTTAACCGCTCTACAACCACACTGATATATCCAAGTTGCAGACTCAAAGGATAAAATCTTACACTAGGATCTGAATTACACACACATACATGGATGGTAAGGACTTTTGAAGGGGTTAAGAGCAAAGAAAATCTCCATAAGATAAAGAAAGGATTAAAAATGCAGACGGTCCATCCAAAGACCACCAGCTGCCTTAAAAACTGTTTCATCATTTGGTACTCCTCAGTTTGATAATTACCACTTATCTCAGACAGACTCCGGGAAACTGTCAAAAGAGTGTTTGCTTCAGAGGTGAGAGGTCAGATGAACTGTTTTGTTCTCACCAGCTCGCTTGCAATTTCATCTGCGTAAACCTGTTCCTCAGGTTCTCGCATTTCACATTTTTACATGTCACTTGATGTACCTGCACATTTAAATTGAACAACCCAGCAATTAAATGGCTTAAACAGCATTGTCTGTAAGGCACATTCATTGCCTTGGGAGGGGGACAAATATTGCTTGATGGAACAGCTTGTTCAAAACAGAATAAAAGGAAGATTTTACCTCTTGCAAATATGTACCGTATATGTAATACAACAACTCCAGAAAATAAATTATTACAGATTAAACAGGCAAATCTATAAAGTTAATTGAATTAGAGCAGTTAAAAACACTGTAAAATGTTGTAACTGATGTAAAATCAACACCAACTTTCTATGTGAAGGATCTAAAAAGTTGTTTACAAGTCTGTCAAATGTAACCTGACCTCAAGAGCTGCAGTAGAAATGGCAGATAGCACTTGTCACTTTGTGAACCAATGACTCCTTCTAGGTAATTCTCAGCATGGAATGAACTAAATATAGCATTCTGTTGTGCCTCGTGTACTGTACTATACAAAAGTATGTATTATCGTGCATACACATATACAGGTTAACAGATCTGAATAACAGTTCCAGACATTCAAACAACAAAAAGTTTAGGAGACTGTTATTTTGTTGTTGTGTTTGATTTAAAACCTGTTAAACAAAAACTAGTGTTTAACAGAGAGATTATTCTTCGTTGGTTACAATAAAAAACAAAAACAAAACAACTGGTGGTCAAAAACTTTGTTTAATAGCGTAATTATAACTGCAAAATTAACCTTCATTAAAGCATCATTAGAACAAAGTGTGGTGTCAGAAAGTTTTACCCTCCAGAAAACTGGATAAAAAAATATTTCACACTGTGACTGTTAAAGGGTTAAAGCTGATCTAGTTACGCAGGTATGAACAGCAACATATGGTCACCAAAAAAAGCTTACCTTGTTACAGCTCGTGTGCAAACAGTTACCACAAAGCATCCAGCCACGATCATCCATCCCCACCCTCCATCCGGAGGAAGGACCCCTCCTTTCTTCTTTTCCTGAGCCATGTAGTCTGTCCTTCCCACCACTTTTATGGCCATAAAACTCCAAAACACTCGTTCTCAAACACACGTTGCACCTCTCTGCTGCCACACTCACCAGGCATGGAACTCGTTCTGCAGATGTGGGGCCCAGTCAGTGACTTTTCTAAGCGCAAGATGACACACACACAGCAGAACACAGGCAGGAATAAATAACAAGCTCAGCTAAAATTATTGACATGCATTATAGGTCATTCTGGGTTTTTTGTACTGTAACATGATCCAGGTTTTGGGCTTTTTTCTGATTTTACAAATGATTCACAGTGAATTGTGAACTGATGCATAACTGCTTTCCAGGGAAGCGAGAGAAAAGAACACTTTCTAATTGATAGGTTGCCATATTAACTCGAGACCCTGCAGACCAACTTCATGACCTCTCTGAACCTTTTGAGTAATTAGAAAGCTGAGCTATTCTTTGAAATAATTTTTTACATTGTTTTTATTCATATTGTCTAGTTTTCATAGGCAAATTGTTAGTATACAAATACTAATATTTAAATATAATCAGTTTTAGACAGTGGTCTGACCATATTTTTAAACATTGAGGTGATTCATGCCGCCTATGTCATGCTTGATCTTCTCAAAATGTATACATCACATGAATGATAATAAATTACATTGTTTTGTGGATGTATATAGCAGAGTTGGGCCAAGGTGAGGATTTGGAAATTAAAAAGATTAATTGATGTGTTTCACCGGAGAAGAATCTAATTTGTCGGCTGGAAAAGTGAGCATTATATAGGATGGTGTTTAGAACATTACAAATGGTTCAGCCTCATTCAGCTGCATTAGATGGAGTATCTTGGATGACCAGCCAGTGAGAAAACAATCAGGAAATTTTCATTTTGAGCTTGAAATTGGGCCATGTGCAATGCTGTACACAATGTACACTTTCAGGATAAGACGGTGCTGTTTTCCCCCTTATTATGCAACTGAACCTGCAGTTTATGAGTCTTCTAATCTATACATCAGCCCACTGTGGGAACAGTCCCAGTTGCACATTGTTTCACGCCAGCATAAAATGTTTTTTTTTTTAAAATAAAAATACATCCACTAAATAGATTTTTTTTGAGGTTAGGCTTGTCTAACTGAGCCAGCTGTTGATTTCCAGGATTATTTACTTCTCTTTTCTCTTTGTTTAAAGTATGCCTTGTCAGTATTTAGCAAATTATGCGTGTGGAAGTGTCCTAAATCTGATCTTTGACATGCAAGTCCAGTCACATGCTAGGACAGGCAAAAAAAAAAAAAAGAAAACTGCTTTGGTGGATTTAAATGTTATCTAAACAACCAATACTTGCTTCACTGGGGGCCATAGCATTGTAGTTTTAGCAAAATTAACAAATTTGCCTAATTATCGCATAGTCAAAAACAATTGCAAATAAATCATTTTATTTAGCACACAACCTAAAATTGTATTACACTTTTTCTTTAATATTGTCTAAAGATTTGTTCACTTAAAGGGATAGTTCACAGAAACAAACAAAAACAAACCCCGTTTGAGTTTCCTTTTCCTCTTGAACACAAACGAAGATATTTCGAAGAAAGCAGGGGACCTGTAGCTATTGACTTCCATAACGTTTGTTTTTCCTACTAGGCTACAGGTTTTCAGCTTTCTTCAAAATATCTTCGTGTACAACAGAAGCAAGAAACTCACAAAGGTTTATAACTTTTCGAGGGTGACTAGTGATTAAAAAAAACGAATTAAATGATATAAGGAATGGTTTGTCTCTAAATGACTGCAACTTTGCAACTAGCCTATATGATTTTAGATTATGATTTGCAGACGTTTAGGGAAATACTTAATACTTAAGTCAGCAGGACGTCTTTTGGGGGACCATCAAAAAAACAAAAAAGCAAAAATTTAGCAATATTCTAATCCAGTTACTACATGTTACAAGTTACATTTAATAAAATTACTTTGTCGCCAGAATAAAAGAAACAATCAAAATAAGTTTTCCTAAATAATTTCACAATATTAATATGAATAATAATGATAATGATGGTGATGTAGCAAAAACTGTCAACAAAAGTTCTTGTTTTTAAGAACCGGTAAATACCCACGTGCGTTCACTTGTTGAAACCAGATGTAAAATAAATAAATAAATAAATAAATAAATAAATAAAAAACTCCACATAGGCTAGCGGTAAATCGATGCACTTACCATTTTATAGAACAACCACAAACAACGTCCAAACATTCTGCATTCAGCTCCTTTGCGATCCCACGCACTGGTCCGGACGCTCTGGACATTCGTTTATTTGAGTTGGTACAGCATGTTCGTTATCATCCTGCGGCTTCCACCAGGGAACAAGTCTGCAGCTGTAGGAACATCGCGGCCACGGTACTTCAACGTGTTTAAGCGTGCGAGCTGTGAACCTGTTTACCTCTGTCTCCACTCCCCCTAACACGTGAAGAGAAAATTATGCAAGTCTGCACGACAGGCTATCGTGAGGATTTCCTATACAGTCGCTTGCAAAAGCGGTTGCTTGGGAGCTGCCCATTTTCAGTTGTCAACACTTCTGTTTACAAACGTGTTCAGCATACAAATGCTTGTCATTTAATACTATTTTATGTTAGTAGGTCAAACAGTTTTTAATTGGCTAAGTGTATTGAATTGGAAAATGTTCTGAATTGGATAATGCTCAGTCCGCAGTTCGTATTGTTTGTAAATGAGTTATGACGATGTCAGTTTTTGGGATAAAACAAATCCAAGCTTGCCATAAAAATATCTCGAAATTTGGAATGCTTGGGCATGAATATTAGGGAATGTACTTAATACGCGGTCTATAATCTATTTGAATTAGTCTTTTATACCATACATTGATGACATCAAATATGGTATATGTAAACTAGAGCTAGAGGTTTCTTTCCGACTCGGACGTCAAAAAAATAAACGACAGGAGCGAATTTAAAACACAGCGTAGCCAATGTAAACGGATTAAATCCACTTTAACAGTTAGTTTGATTTTTTTTTATATTTTACATTCAGATTGTCATTTAGTTTGCTGGGCATATTTACTTATCAGTATCAGTTTCGGGTTTCCTATAGTAGCCTACTAATTGAATACTAACTATGGGCTATTAATAGTTCATATCCCAATGGAATCGTAATGCCACCACAAACAATTGGATGATTGTATGTCATGGTAAGGCTAGTGACAAGCAGGAAAGGAATGAGAACTACTGACCGATATTTTTTCAGATGTATAGATGCGATACAAACATCTGGAAAATTGGTGTAAGACTTCATGTTTAGATGAAAGCAAAATTAACAATAATAATAAAAACAACATAAGCTTTGTCCATAATTAACACATTTATTAGATATTTACAAAATAGTTTATTGACAAATGAAGTTAGTTTTCAAATGATAGAACTCAAAATCAATATAAAAATCTCTCAGTGACATGAATTTCAGACCTGTTCATTCCTTAAGTGAATCAGGGGTTTATATTCGATCAAATGTTACACCATAAAGATTACATTTAAGATCTGAGTAGTGATACTGTTTGACACTGAACACTGAATGAACTGAAGTTAAAAGATTTCCAGTATAGAGTTATACTAATTCAGATCACATATCAGACACATTTGTCAGGAGATTAAGGATATTTGCATGTAACATTAACATCTAGTTATCTAAAATTATGCAATTTTGAGATCTAGTTATCTAAAATTACGCAATTTGTAAAGACATGATTTAGCTCTAGAAAAGCTTATAATTCAGCTGTAATGGCATTTAGAATTTAGAACATGCTGCCTGAAAACTGGGCATTCAGTTTGAAGAGTCAAAATACATTTATGGAAAGAGAGAAAGGTTACGTACAGTTGAACACATAGGGCAAAGAATGAACATGCGTCAACATTTGTTGACTTACAACAACAAAACCATTTAAAAAGGCAATTCGACTACATTAGATGAAGTAGCCCATTCAAGTGAAACGATGACACCCCTGTTCAGAAATCATCTACATGCTTGCTTTGCATTAGCTCAGTTCAAATACAATGTACCGACATGCATTCAGTCCGATGTGTCATATAGGAAAAAGCCAAACAACAAAGAAAGAACAGCTCAAAAACATACTGTTAAGGACTGAAGTATACACTGACATCTGGATTCAGCATTAGCAACAATACAGAGGATACAGAGATAAAGCCTTGTCTCCATCAGTAAAAGGCACCCCGTAACACTTGGAAGTTACTTTTGTGGCTCAGAGAGATGTTGGGGGGTGCCATTGTGCATAATCCAGACAACCAAAGACAAAATGGCACCCCACTGCATAAGGCAATTCTAAGGGCTGAGCAGAGGAAGTAACGCATGAATCGACAAGAAAGATCTGGAGACTAATGTGATGTTACAGCCGCTAGAAGACACTTGAATGTCAGCACAGATCTGTAGGTTCAGTACAAACAAATAAGTGAATATTATTCAGATCCTCTAATAGAAATTGCATCGTGTCCTCATCAATTTCTCTCAGGAGTTTTGGTCTTTCTTGCATTCATTATGAATAACAATAACAAAATCTACAACTGCAAGCTTAAAAATTAGCTTATGTTTTATACAAATGAATGTCTTTTGAGTTCTCATTAACAGTGATGAGGCCAAATCAGCATATTTGAAAATGCTATGGCTCAAAGGGAGGGAAAGGCAATGCATTTTTTTCTACTTACGTTTCTGATCTTACATATTTAAACTGATTACAACTTTTTAGAATTCTTGCCAACGGCTTTAGGAGCACGTGCATTTGGTCAACAACCTGGAGCATTCAGAGTCAAATTGAATATTATTATTATTATTATTATTATTATTATTATTATTATTATTATTATTAATAAAGGTTAAGCGGTGTTTAGGCATGTTGATCTGTGTAGGGAAAAAAGGCAAATATTTTCAGTAACAGGTGACGTTTAAGCTGAAAATGTTTAAAGGATGAAGGCATTTGGAAGAAGGTTTGACAGATATCAAGTGAAACTTGAGACATCACTGCATAATGGTATGAATATGACAAGAGATGGTTTGTGCAAATGTTAAATTAAATAAAAACATGATATACTACAGTGTATATACACAGGGTAAACTGTTAACACATTCAGATCAGAGAAAATCTCAGCATTAAGGACCGTAAAATCCTATAGAATTCATCACGGGACTTACTGAATGTAGTGAACTATGAGAATTCTCCATCTGATGATGATACTGTTTTCCAGTCAATATTGACAATTTGGTCCCAACACAATTAGTGTCAGCTTAGATGCATATTCTCTGTTCATTAGACAGACCAGTTCAAAGAGGTAAATATATTAGAAATCAGACATGACAGATACTCAACAATCCACTAAACACAAAAGGCCCAATCAAGATAAAAGAGACCTACGTCTGACCTACTTTTTTTGTTTTGTTTGTAATTTTTTTTTTTTGCTAATTCTGTAAAAGGGTTTAGATAAAAGATTTGTGACTGAAAAATGAATGAATTTCAAGTGGTATTTGCTGTATTATTTACAAAATGCTAAATTTGAACTTGTGCCTTAAAATGCTTATTAATACAACTTTAGCCTTTTTAATTTAATGCGGGTATGATGAATGCTTATTTGTGACTAGAACAGGAAAGGCAAAATTCTATGCAAATGACACTTATGGACCACTCATCATCATTATATGATTAATCTGATTAGAGGGGAAAGTTAATTTATACAGCAGACTGTCCCACTAGTAGATATTATACTCCCCCTCCAAACCCTTTACATGTTATGATTATTTTCATAAAGCTCAGGGAGAAGAGGGAGCATACAGGCATTATAATTAGTGTCCTAAATCATCGTCACCTCAAATCATCGATACACGGCAAAGGCACAGCTGTGCTGGCTTTGTAGCAGTGGTGACGAGGAACAGTTAGCATAAGGTGCAGCTAATCACAATGTTAAAATATATGCGCTGCTGTTACATCACATCCTCTTGGTCACCTGCTCACGTCTTGAGCATAGAAGGGCCAAAGTGTCGATGATTTGAAGCTAAATGGAAACTCCGTCACATTATTAAATGGCTTATCCTTATTAGGGGATGTGGCTTTCCTGAAATCTTACAGCAGCTTCTGGTTTGTAGGTTGGGTTTTCTTCAGTGTCTCAGGAATCTTCTGTCATCTTCAGTAGCTCTAGGAAGGCACCAACCGCTCCAAAATAACCCTGCAGCACAGAAGCACATTTTATTTTATTTCCATGACATACATGAATTGCTCGTTTCGATAGCAATAAGACTTAAATTCTTTGAGTAAAGTAATTCATGCTTTTGTTCAGAAAGAATTGTATAAGAAGACATTTATAATGGTACAAACAATTCGAAGTGAAATGAGTGTTGTTTGAATTGCCTATTTAAGAAAAATACTATAAAATAATATTTGATGTTTTTTTTTTCGTACACAGTACACAGCTGAGCATTTTTTCTCAAATTATTTGAACATACTTCACATCAATTCCGTGGGTAGATTTTGAAACTAACACAAGGGGGAGCTAAATGTCCCATTCATATGACATGCACAGACTACAGCAAACGACAGACTGTCTGGAATATAAATATGAAAGTTTTAACTGAGCTTGTTCAAACAGTACTTACTTTTAAATTTTATTCAAACATTTCTAATGTATTATAGACATGGCAATAGCCATTTACTGGCCTACTCATTTGTCTTTTATTGGTATGAACTCACATGCAACAGGTGTTCATTTTCATCTTGCAGTTGCACCCTAATATTTAAATCCTCACAGCAACAACCTTCCCTGCTATTGTGTACTTTCTGACTTATTCTGAATTATTAACATGATTATTACATATTTAGCCATTTACAGAATGATGGAGACATAAATGCATTCAAACAAAACAACTAAAATAATTAAATCATGGCTTCTTTCAATATGTTTTTTACAAAAAAATTAAATAAACTTAAATTTAATCACTTTTTTAAAGACTTAACTAGAAACTTACTTAATTACTTAATTAGAATTAACTGAAACCAAAAACTGTCAAAAGCCACATGAAATTTTTGTAGTCTATTTAAATAAACGTTATTGGAAAAAACATTATCTTGATTCACTGGAAAGTGAAAAAAGTAAAGAAAGAAAAAGCATACTTCATGTTCTAAGAAAAGGGCTTTCAGTTGTCCATCAGACCAGAAGTCCATGGCATATGCCAGCAGCTTAGTTGAAATGGTGTTGATCCGAAGGAAATTCCCAACAAAAACCACTTTATCGATATTCTGAAGGACATTAAACAAAATCACAGTGAGAAGAAGCAGTAATATTGTTCTATTTAAAACAGAAAGAAAAACATCCACAATACACGTTCACATTAAAAACAAAAAAACTTTTATCTTGTGGCTGTTCAGTGTGCTGTGATAGCCCTGTACAATGCTGCTTGATCTCCAATCCACAAGACAACACTGTAAAGAAGCTCAGAGCACACAGAGTTCATTGATCTTGATATTGGGCTTTAGACTAATGGCCACTGCGTTTAACTTGTGTACTTTGAAATGAACAAATGTCAATTACAGTTTTTTTCAACAGCTAACAAACATTGTGCAATAGTATACCGAAGCCACACTTTCAAAACTGTTCATACAGTGTGCGCTTTACCAACATGACTTTTGACCAAACTGTACAGCTCACCTCCAAAACTCACCTAGACCAACGCAACAGTTCATACCGAATCACTGACAACAACATACTCTTCCATGTGCCGGACTGGCTGATGGGTGGAGAGGAGACAAGCTGATGAAGCCAGAACCCACACAGACCAGAGGTTGAGCGCCCCCTGGTGGTCTCACTAACACCCCTTCCGGCCAGTGTTGCCAACTTAGCAATTTTGTTGCTAGGTTTAGCAACTTTTCATACTACCCTAGCAACTGTTTTTTTTTCTTTTCAAAAAGCACCCAAGAACAAATTTAGCAATTTTTCACATTCATTTGGCAACTTTTAGCAATTTTTAAAAAGTGACTCAAAAGAGCAGTTTACTGCACTCAGTAAATTGCCAGCTCAGATTGTTTATCATAACTGTTAATTTACTGATATTTGTTAACATGTATAATTGTTGATAATTTAGGTAGCAATAAATTCAAACAGTGCTATAATTGTTGTCACTTTCACAAATGTGTTAATTTCACAAATTTAAAAAGTACTCAAGCTGCGATTGTTTAAATGAATGTAACTGTTCATTATCAGTGTCATATTAAAAAAAAAAAAATCAAAAATCAAAAAGTGTTTGTATTTTACAAATAGTCAACTATATTTTTCATCCAAATCTAAATGGATATATTTCAAATAATGATCAAATTATATTTCAACTACATAAAGATGTAGTTTTGATATTACGCAATGATGTCATCACGCAAAGTAACATATTAATAAGAACCTATTTATTGTGCATCCGAATGTAATGTTTTAATATAATATAATATAATAAACGTCGCCTCAGAGAGACGAGACATGACGGGCTTACGCTTGTCAGATACTATATGATGACGTCACTGACATGCACATTAATATGTGATGTCATCTGGCAACATTTAGCTACTTTTCTGGCAGGCTTTAACTACCTTTCATTGGAAATAGTTGGCAACACCGCTTTCGGCAGCAACCTAGCTTTCCCATGTGGTTTCCTATTCTTGTAGTGACTGGGCTCAGCCCTGCTTAGCTTAAGATGGCGACCTTGTGAGAGTTGCAGAGAGCAAGCTGCCAGTGATAATGGATTTTTGTAGTTTGCTATCCATGTGTCATTTCACATTTACCACCTTTTCACTGTCTTGAACATGCTAAAAAATGTGACAGGACTGAAAAAAATTGCTGTAGTTGCAAACTTGAGTAGAACTTTAACATAGGTTTTCTTACTTCAGCAAATATTTCAAAACGTTCACTAAACTGCAAGTTAGAGGGGCGAGCTTTGGATTGTACAACAAAACAATCCCCGTCATGTATTATAGTGCACATCTAAATGTAGGTACTTGTGAAAATATATTGAATTGTATGTACAATTGACATTGAATTGTACCTACAACACACATAGTTCCATTATCATCAAAGAATACTGATTTTGTTGTACAACTTGTACTACTGATATAACTGTAAATCAGTGGAAATTTGAAATTAATTTTTTTTTTTAAAAGGCTGAAGCACAAGAATTTTTTCAGCTGAAATTGCAATCAGCTTGCAATGACAACTTCATTTTCTGGTAAGATTTGCTGTTTCAAACTAAATAAGGCACAAAATGCATGACATTTACCATAAGTCTGCTTGTTAGCATGCAGAAAAATGTGCTGAAAATGTAGCCTTTTGCTGCTTGTAGCGTATGAATGCATGTACACATTGTATGAATGACAAAAGTGTTTGGCAATTTTGAAAGGTTTGCCCACAGTTTGCTCTTCTGTTTGTCTGATTATGTGAACAGTTATGTAAACGTGGCTTCAGTACTGCACAATGCATGTTAACAGTTGAAAAGAAAAACTGTAATGTGGTTGGAAAGTGAAAACACTGATAGATGAGCTTTAGCAATAAGAGAAAATATTGTCAAACCTCGTTCACTGCACACATGCGAGCGATGGAGCCAATGTTGTTTGTTATGGTGACAAGAGTCGCCCTGGCCAGGTCTTCCTTACTTATACTATCGCGTTTCTCCTTGCTCATCATATGACAAAAACTAATAAATTAAAGGACAAAGACAAACTTGAAGACTTTCTCTAAAAATCGTGAACATTATTGTTTTACATTTGAATGCTGGCAAATATGTCTGTACCTGGATGCAACAGCAGAACCCTGAAGGCCAAATCTCTCATAATCGCCACCATAAATATCCTTCACTAGTTTGTCCACATTGGTGCTGTCCCCTTTAGCCGCCATTTCCAATGCCTCCTCAAATGTTTCACAGCCAGTCAGCAAGCAGCACAGGCCAAGAAAGGTACCACCACCTAAACTGAACCACAACATTTGGAGAAAGTTTATGTCATAGTAGTTAAAGAATTTTGCATCGTTTTAGGTTTATAGCAGATCTCTACAGTTTTATTTTTTATTTTTACAAGATCTAAATATAGATGTTTTTAATGCTAAATAATAAAAATAGGCTTTTCCCCAAAACCATTTCTTATATTGTAAACAGTGCACTATATCAGTGGTCATTTTAGTGGTGTCTGAATTCTGAGTGTATACTGTAATGAATTCTGATTTCAAGTGTACATTCATCTTAATATGCGTTTAAGAAGGGTTTGAGAAACAAAATATATACACTGATGTTCACTATTCTGTGTTTAGTCTTGTTTCGAAAACACAAGAATATTTATTGCATTAACCATCGGCCATACCATCGGCATGAACATACATCATGATGCACATAAGTATCCGAGTTCACTTAATTTAATTTAATCCTTTGCAGTCAAAAAAATAAATAAATCAAAACGTCAATACTCTTTAGTTATGCTATTGTAAGAAACTCTGCATGTGATAATAAATAAAAACATTGTGTTAAAAAATGTTTAATTAATTTTTGGTGATTTCTTTGATGCTAATTTTTTTAATGAAATTTTTAATTCTCCACACTCTCTAGATTGTATTATTTTATTATTATTTACTTAAGTTTATTTAAAAAATATTTTCCAAGGGATGTTTAACAGAGCAAGAACATTTTTTCATTTTTCACAGTATTTTCTATTATATTTTTCTTCTGGAAAAAGTCTTATTTGTTACATTTCACTGTTGCATTTCTTGCTTTATATTAATATTTTAAACCATTTTAAGGTCAATATTATTAGCCCCCTTAAGCAATATTTTTTTCAATTGTCTACAAGACAAACCATTGTTATACAATAACTTAACCTAATTAATACGCTAAATTGTACTAATAAGCTGAATACTAGTATCTTAAAAAATACCTAGTAAACTAGTTTGTACTGTCATCATGGCAAAGATAAAAGAAATTGGTTATTAGAAATGAGTTATTAAAACTATTATGTTTATGTTTAGTAATATGTTGAAAAAAAATATTTCTGTTTAACAGAAATATTTTTTTTCAACATATTACTAAACATAAACATAATAG
>CAIGQQ010034758.1:2069504-2091586 GCA_903798035.1 Danio albolineatus | reverse complement strand
TAGGCTTAATAACAGCTAGCTTGAAAGAGTTTGGAACATGTCCTAATGACAAAGAAGAGTTGATAACGTTAAGAAGAGGTTCTCGTATTACAGGTAGCAATTCTTTCAGTAATTTTGTTGGAATTGGGTCTAGCATACTCGTAGCTGGTTTAGAACTATTTATAATTTTGTCTAGCTCTTCCTGTTCTATGTTCTCGAAGCACTGTAGGCTAATTTGGTTCAGTGGAATGTTTACTGGATCTAAAGTATAAGGCCGTACAGAGATTTTAACATCTATTTTTTGTCTAAAGCCTTCTATTTTATCACTGAAAAAATTCATAAAGTCTTCGCTACTCATTTGCGGTGTGATATTTTGTTCCAACGATGACCGATTGTTTGTTAATTTAGCAATGGTGTTAAATAGAAATCTAGGATTGTTATGGTTATTTTCTATCAGTTTACGGAGGTACTCAGCCCTGGCGGATTTGAGGGCCCTCCTATAGCTGGACATACTGTCTTTGTACGCAATTCTAAAGACCTCTAAATTAGTTTTTTTTCCATTTACGTTCCAAGGCACGGGTTGCTGTTTTGAGAGCGCGGGTATGACTGTTATACCATGATGTAGTTTTATCTTCTCTAGTCTTTTTTAATTTGATGGGTGCCACAGTATTTAGTGTGCTAGTAAAGATGGCATCCATGCTGCTAGTTATTACATCAAGGTCATTTGCATTTGCGGGTGCATTTCGAAATAAAGAAAGATCAGGCAAGTTATTTGCGAATTCCTCTTTGGTAGATGGAACGATAGATCTACTAAGGCGATGCCAGGTAAACATAGCTTGTAAAGTAAGAGGTAGTGGTCTGTAATATCGTCGCTTTGTGGTATAATCTCTATATCCATGACCTCAATTCCATAAGAGAGAATTAGATCTAAAGTATGCTTTAGGCGATGGGTGGGACCAACAACATTTTGCTTTATCCCAAGGGCATGTAGTAGATCCATAAATGCGAGCCCTAGTGTATCATTAGCGTTATCTATGTGGATGTTAAAGTCTCCTACAATTAGTATTTTATCAGTTTTAACTAGTAAGTCAGAAATAAAATCAGAAAACTCTTTTAGAAAATTGACATAGGGTCCTGGGGGTCTATATATGGTGATTAAAGCGAGAGATAGCATTTTATTCATAGTATCCGAAAGCATAACATTAAGCGCCAATACTTCAAAGGAGGTAAACATAAGTCCGTTTCTCTGATTAACATTAAGAATATCACTAAAGATTGATGCAACTCCACCACCACGACCAGTTTGACGAGCCTCATGCTTATAAGAGAATCCTGGAGGAGTTGCTTCATTTAAACTAATATAGTCATTTTGTTTCAGCCAGGTTTCAGTGAGACAGAGTGCATTAAGATTGTTATCTGTTATAATGTCATTTACGATAAGTGCCTTAGGTGCTAGTGACCTGATGTTCAGGAGACCTAGCTTTACACTATTTATATATATTTTTTTTAGTATTTTTTCTGGTTTGATTCTTAATAGATGTCTTCTAGAGCACACAGTACGCTTATTACTTGGTCTAGTAATTCGAGGAACAGACACAGTTTCTATGCGGTTACATGCATTATTGTGAATTAAGTGGGATGAAGAAGGGTCTATATGGCTAGAATGTGGATTTTTTGAATGTTTACTAACTAGTCAGACAGAACGAAGCGTCCTGGAGATGTTGTCCGACAGCAGATCAGCTCCAGCTCGACTGGGGTGCAGCCCGTCAGCACGGAAGAGCCTAGGACGCTCCCAGAAAAGATACCAGTTATTGGCAAAGAGCAATTTCTGATCTTTACACCATGTTAATAGCCATTCATTCAGAGCAAAAAGTCTACTGAACCTTTCACTTCCTCGGCGGTAGGTAGGAAGTGGTCCAGAAACGATGATCTGCGTGGTGGGCGCGGTGCGACGAACCGTCTCGATCAGGCTCCTGAAGTCCTTCTTCAGGATCTCCGACTGTCGCAGCCCGGTGTCGTTCGTCCCCACGTGGAGGACGACGGCACCGATACTCTCACCAGCGGTCAGGATAGCAGGAACCTGGGCACAGAGATTCTTAATGCGGGCACCGGGAAAGCAATGAGTACGTACTTTGTTACCTTTAGTGGAAGCAACGTGGACGTGGCGAACGATGGAATCACCTATGATCGCCACATCGCGGCCCGTCTCGCGGAGGGGGGCGAAGCGGTTCTCCGTGGAGATCTCGAACGGGGGAGCAGGAGTAGTCCTGCCCCGGGACCTGGCAAGCACCTTCCGCGGCTGCACCCAGGGGCCGTGGTAGCTGGGAGTCGGCGTGAACGACCACTGGGCGAACCGCGTACACGGTGCACTGGGCCTGGACAGAGAAACACGCGGGGTTGAGGTAGACGGAGTGTTGTGATCGTATTGAACACTTACCTCAGATGAGCGAGACGCAGTGCCAGGTGCAGCGAGCGAAGCCCGCCGCTCCCGTAGCTGCGCACGCTTCATCTTCAGATTCCGTATGAGCTTCCCCAGATTGTCGAGCTCTTTATCAAGCAACTCCATCGTAGTTTCTCCTGCACACAAAAGCGACATTGAAAAGGGAGAGGAGCAAAGCCAGTAAGTGGATAAATGAGTGAGTGAAGGAAGCCGGTAGCTTTTGCTGGCTAGCGGTGCTAGCAGGCTAAAGCTACAAGCAACAAGCGGATGCTCGAGGGACACAACGTTTTAAGGTAGATTTGTTTGTAAAAAAGTATTAAAGGTATGTCCACCCTAGGTAGAACGGAGAAATATTTAGCGGATGTGGATGTATTCTATAATAAAAATGTAATTTGCGAATCTAGGCGACGGAGCTTCAAACACACACAGCTTAGACTACCGGACAGCGTCAGTGACGTCACTCGAGCATGCCCAGCCAACATAATACCCAGCCAACATTTCCACGTGAGCTCTAAGTGGGTTTTTGGTGGGCTGTCACTTGGGCCCTGCATGGGCAACCCAGATGGGATCTGTACAATTTTGTCCTCTGGCTCCACTTGGGCCCCATGTGTGTTGACCCATATGGGCCCCCTCAGCTTCAATTCATCTTTATTTCTATATCGATTTTACAATATAGATTGTGTCAAAGCAGCTTAACATAGAAGTTCTAGTAAATTGAAACTGTCAGTCCAGTTTTCAGACTCCAGTTTTAGTTTAGTTCAGTTTGTGTAATGTAAACGTCACTGCTAAAAGTCCAAACACTGAAAAGAACATCCACCGATGCGCAGCTCCATAAGTCCCAAACCAAGCAAGCCAGTGGTGACTGGTGAGGAACAAACTTCACCAGTTGACCAAAGTGACTGAAAAAAATCCTCAATAGAAACGGAATGGTTACTAAAGTAACCCTCGCTCCGCGAAGGGTGGAATGGAAATGCTATGTAGAAACTTCCACTATGGGGATTTCATCAGAAGCCAATCGTCTGAAAGAGTATATAAATGTGCCAATGAAATGCCAATGAGTTGGCGGCATCAGAAAGCCCACCTGATACCCATTTGTAATCAAATCGATTTAAAAGGGGATCAGATGTCTTGGCTGATTAACTTTTTTCTTTTGCTGAAGAGGCTAAACAGCTGTCAGCAAAAAGGGGCAACCACTGTGGCGAAGATACATAGCATATCCGTTCCCCCCCTCGGGGAATGAGGGTTACTTAAGTAACCGTTCCGTTCCCCAGCGGGAGGGGAACTTTAATGCTATGTGGAAACTTCCACTATGGGGAAATCTATGGAAAACGCCACAGTGATTGAACCTTACCACTTCACTGGTGAGAGGTTAGCCAGGCTCTTGGCGTGAGCGCACCGTCATCACCAGAGACGCAGTCTTCCAACGTGTCCCCTGGCCCTTACTTACGGTTACTTACCTGTAAAGATCAAAGGTTTATTTATATTTTTTGGGGAGTCGTAAAAAATGAACCTAAATAATTTCTAGGAATTTAGAATACGACAGTACGTTGGGAAGCGTGCAGTCCCGATAGGGAGGACGCTACAGAGGCCACCTGCTACCCAATAATGGGGAGACTTAGTGGCAAAGACATATAACCTAACCCTAAAAGGGGGGTACACATATGAATGATGGTTAGTGTGGAGGGAAGACACGGGCCCATCTAAGAGAAGGGAACTATACCGTGGCTGAGTGAAGCATATGAGATCGCCAGTGGGGATCCGCATAGCAGGCACCTATACCCAGAACACGGGCTGACCAAGTGGGCATGCCAACAACGTAATGAGCCAAGCAGCTGACTCCTCCACTGAGTCAGATGCTGGAGGCCTCGGAGGAACTCTGTAGGGTTCACCAAATGGGGGGACTCAACTAACAGAATTAAGATAGGGCACGTATCTCTCCGTTAGAGAGAAAGGCGCAGCAAGCGTTTACAAAATTTCCAAAAAAGTTACCAAATTTCCTCATTCACCAGGATATCCCAGCACACGTGAGGAAATCGGCTCCCCTCAAGATAAAATCTCGTAATGTATTCGGTGTCGCCTAGCCCGCAGCTCTATAATGTCTGTTTTAGAGAGACTCCGCGTGCTAACGCCCAAGAGGATGCGCGCTCTCACTCGGGGGACACAGCTCGCCCTAGCTCTAAGGGTGCTTTCACACTTAGTTCAATTGCCTGGACCGTACCCAAGTTCGATTGTCCCCCCTTGCCACCTTCTTGGTTGGTTTGTGTTCACACTGTCTTTTTTCCTTCTGAACCCCGGTACGCTTGCGTCATCAAGCCGATGTTTTGTGTACGTCTGTTGCCAGGCGACAGACACAAAAGCAAAGCGCCTAAATGGAAAGACGTCCGCACATCGCGGTTGTTTCGCTTTTACTGAACCTTTTGGTTTAGAACATACAGAAAACGGCTCGCGTCTATCTGCCGCAAACATATTACATACGTTCAGAACATCACGCGATGTCCAAGTTGTTTTTGGAGGAGACAAGCAGACATTATCACTGTGCTTGCTCTGGCTCAGTCGCGCATGTCAGCGCGTGATACTCAGACACACACACACACAAACACACACACGCCCGCGCGGGTATACACACACGAATGAACGTTATAAAACCTATAGTTTGCTGTACTGTTGACGGTTCACTTCCGACTTTTGGCACGATTGCATTCATACTACAAGTGAACCGTACCAGAGTTCACATGAACCGTACCCCAGACCACCTCTTTCAGGCGGACTCGGGTACGGTTCAAGGGTGCGCACCCGAGTTCAGAAGATGTGTTCACACTAGCTAAACGTACCGTACTATGACGTCAAACGAACCCGGGTGCGGACCAAAAGTGCTAGTGTGAAAGCACCCTAATAAGCGAGCGAAATGGCATCCACTGATCAGTGGGTAGTACCAACCTCTGTTTGGATACGGCACTTCCCTTCTGGCGATTATTATAACAGATAAAAGAGCTGCTCAGAGGATCTTAACTCTTGAGTACAGTCCGTATGATATGCAAAGCGCGAACAGGACACGGCAATAAAGGGGCTGGGTCTGCCTCCTCTGTGGGCAGCGCTTGCAGGTTCACCACGTAGTCTAGAATGAACTCTGTAGGAACCTAGGGCACTTAGGTGGGCCGGGGTCTCAGGAAAACGTGACAGTGGGCCGGCCCAAACGTTGGCACATTTCGCTGACCAAAAATGCCTCCAGATACCCACCCATTTGAACGATGCGAACGCGACCAGCAGAGCTGTCTACCTGGACAGAAATCATAAAGATACTGAGTCGAGTGATTGAGCAGATCTCTCCTAAGAGAGATCTTCAAATGGGTATGAGAGGGAAACAGGATAGACTTAATATCCACGTCTCTCGCCTCTTGGAACTGGATGATGAGGTGATGCTTACCCAGCGCGCTGCCACCGCCGCGTCCTCAGAGCGGAGATGATCGTAACGCCAACCCTTCAGAGTGGAGGGGACAGCCTTAGCTCCAACAACTGAAGGAAGATAGCATCACACTGATCTGGCATGCTCGGGGTCCTTCTCGGGGAAAAAAAAATTAACCACACAGCGATTAGACTCCACTTCAGGACATAGGCATGCCTCGTAGAGGGTGCTCTAGCCTGAGTGACGACGTTAACCACCTAATCAGTAGGTCACCTAAGTCCTCCTGAGTCCACATGAGAGCTTACATAGATCTGGGCACGGGTGCCAAACGGTGCCAATCCCCATCAGGGGATGTGCCAGGGAGGGGCCATCACGAGGAAAGAGCTAAAGTACAGGTCCGATTGAGCCAGAGGGGCGCAATACATAGACCTGCTCCTCGTCCTCCCTGACTTTACACATTACTGCGAGTAGGCTCACTGGAGAATGTGTATTACGCATGCCCGGGGGCCAGCTGTGCACTACAACAACAGCTGGACAGCCAGGGATGGAGTCTCCATTTTCCCAGGCCAACTGCTGTGAAAGCACATCGGCTGCACGGTAGAGCTCGGCGGGGAAACATGAGATGCAGTGAAAGCGGACACCCCCAAAGCAGAGGACATACACCACTGCCGCCGTGCTGTCCGTCCTGACCAGCACGTGTTTCTCTTCTAACACAGGTAAAAAACGGTGCAGAGTGAGACACACTGCCAACAGCTCCAGGCAGTTAAAATGCCAATGCAACCAGGTTCTTTCCACGGAGCCACAGCTGCTGGAAGCATTCGTCACATGACGACATGCCTGGACACTTAGTTCTAGAGGCCCGCAGGCCTGTAGAAGCACAGGGTCCGTTCAGAGGCTGAGGGTGCGGCGACACAGCGGAGTAACAGTTACCCGGTGCGCGTCTGCGTGCCATGCGGGTCTTGGGACCCGATCGTAAAACTAATACTGAAGCGGTCTCATTTGGAGCACCCGAGCGGCGAGACAGTGGCTGCGGGTGCCATATGCTCCAGGAGCCTCTGAATTAATATCAGTGGGGCCACGGTTTCCCTGTCGAGCTCTCTCAGACAGGTCAGCATTAGATCAGCGTGCTCTCGGGAGAGGAGCGCCGTCATGGTGATCGAGTCGTGCTCCAACCCGAGAAAAAAGTTGCTCTGCACGGGGGTGAGAGCTCTCTTTTCTCGGTTGACCTGAAGCCCCAATAGGTTGAAGTGCCGGAGCACCCTGTCTCTGTGCATGATCAGTTGACCCCGCGTGAGCGCTGAAATCAGCCAGTCACTGAGACAATTGAGTATGCGGATGCCCGCGAGGCGAAAAGGCGCCGGGGCATCCTCCTTAAACCTGGTGAAGCCCGCAAAGACAGAGAAAGCCCCAAGGGGAGGATTTGTACTGCCAAGCTCGACTTCAAACGCACCACAGATCTTAACTGACGGTGACGTGGAAGTATGGAGACATGAAAGTTCGCATCCTTCAGGTCTACTGCTGCAGACCAATCCTGAGGACGAACACACCAGAGGATGCGCTTCTGCTTAAACATTCTGAACAGCAGCTTGTGAAGACAGTGGTTCAGAATGCGCAGATCTAGGATTGGCCATAGCTCACCGCTCTCTTTGGGTACGATGAAGTACAGGCTGTAAAACCCACTCTCCATCTCGGCCGATTGCATCCTTCGCCAGGAGGACAGCAATCTCCTCTCGCAAGACAAGGGCAGACAGGGCTGACCCAGGTGAAATACACGCCCGTAAACTTGGGAGACCGTTTAGCGAAGTAAACCGCATAGCCACTGCGATGGGCCAGCCCGCACTAACCAGGCAGGCAGAGCCCCCGCATGTGGCTACATCCGCACGATCGTTGGCGTACCAGCGGTAGGACAGCACGGAGAGGGCAGTCTCAACCGGGGAGCGCAGGGGTCCCACGGAAGAGCAGGAGGCGAGAGATTCATTTATTGACCCCGCCGTATCTTATGATCCCGCCAACAAATAACTTCACCCATCGCCTCCAACTGCTCCTTCACCGGCGTGAATTCCTGGGCGAATTCACTGGCGGTGTCGCTGGTATATGGGCGTGTTAAGAAAGCGAACTTTGTCAACATCGCGCATAATCACAAGGTTTAGCCAGAGGAGGCATTCCTGGACCACTAATGTCGCCATCGTCCTTCCCAGGGCACACGCAGCCGACTTCGTATTTGAACGTAGAGCATAGTCGGTTGCGGTGCGGAGCTCCTGCTCAGTCCTGGGTCGGAACCATCCTTGTGCAGCTGGGCCAGCGCCTGCACTTGGTAGTGCTGGTCGGTGGCCATAGCATGCATATTGAGGGTGAAGGCGCACGCAGTGCGTGAGCCCACTGTGCACTTCCAGGAAGAAAGGGATGGGGGGCTTAGAAGGCTTTTCCTTCTTAAATCCTCCACATAACACCTTTCTAGTCGGTCCGGCCGCAGGGCTGGGGAATAAACCTTCTCCAGACCCACGGCCGAAGCAGCCTGGGAAAGCATGGCTACCAAGTCTGCTTCTGAATTCGACACGGCGCTCATTACCCCGGAGGGAGAGAGCGGGTCCAAATCCTCATCAGACATTGACAGCCCACCCTCCAAGGATGGTGAGGATGGAAGCGCATGCAGATCGGGCAGAAAAAGGTGCCCTCCAAGACTGCATGAGCTTACTGTGCCGTTCCAGGAAGAAGGGGACAAAAGGCTTAGAATATCCTTCACATAACACCCATCTAGTCGGTCCGGCCGCGGTGCTGGGGGATAAACCATCACCAGACCCACGGCCGAAGCAGCCCAGGAAAGCACGACCATCATGTCTGCTTTAGATCTGACGCCGCGCTCACCCCCCGAAGGGAACAAGCGGGTTTGAATCCTCATCAGACAATGACAGCTCATCCTCCGATGCAGCGATGGACATCTGATCCTCGGTGTCATCACGTGAGAGAGCGACAATCCGAGGACGAAACGCTTCTCTCATCTGAAGCTTGGATTGAGCGCGTGGAGGAGCGAGAGGTCCGCAAGCCTGAGAGCGGCGGATTTACTCCCACTGTAACCCTCAGATCTGCCCGAGCGAGCCGCGATCTTAACTGCGCAACAGATATGCCACCGCAGTGATGGCATGCTCTGTCCGCGAGCACCGCATCAACACGCTGGACCCCCAGCATAAAGCACAGTGCTCGTGTCCATCTGTAGTGTGGTTGGTTTTATTTTTGTTTCAGTTCCAGCAAACTTTTGATTTGTGTTTTCCTTAATAATAATAATTTGGGCAAGTTATTTTTGTACATGCATATATTTTTATTTTGGAGCATCTCATTTTTATTTAGTTATCTTGCAGAACAAATGAAAAATGTCTATTTTGATTTAGTGTTAATATTTAAGGTTATTAACGAGTTTCAAGTGTGTGACATCATTGGTAGTGGACCGCTGCGCCTGCCCTCTCAGAACAGCGTGTGACTGGAGAGAGGAAGGTATGATTTTGCAGCGCTCTGAAATAAACAGTAAAAATGTGATTTATTAATGGAAGTTTTATGCTAATTTTGGTCTTTAATATGTTATGAAACAGAAGCAAGCGGGTTAGACTTATTTGTTTGCACTTAGCTAGTCAATTAAGTTTTCTTTATTGACGCACGTGTTTGTTTCAAGTTGCCGCCCGTGCGAAAATTTTTCTCTAGCATTTTCCGAAGTTATTATGCGTTATATCATATAAATTTTGGTAGATTAAACTTGTATAAGTGTCATTAAGTGTAGTATGTGTATGAGTCTACTTGTAATGTCAGTATTAATGTTTAAAAACCAAACCTGTGTATACAAATTGCAGTTGATTTTAAAGAGGGCAGTATTAATGTGTTTTATTTTGCATCCCTCAGCTGGAGTGCGGTGTGTGAGGGAGCGTATGTTAATTTTCTGTCCTCTGTTAATAAACTGCAGGCTCATTGATCCAAAAAAGGTCTGGTGTCTGTTGTCATTTGTGGTGCTGGGTGAGACACGCTACACATCATCCGAGGTCATGATACCACCACATCCAGAAACGCACGGTCGGAGCGACGTCTTGAAACAGACGTGCTGCACGACTGTGTTGCTCTTATAGATTGTTTGTGTAAAGTGTTATACAAACCGCTCTTTAGAAGGACCGGACCTAGAGAACGCCCAGGCGAGGGAGGATGGACCCAGCTTACCGTCTGCCGATGCGTATCACACGCTCTGTGACCAGGAGAAAACAGCCTGTTTGCAGCGCTGGCAGCTCTCTCATTCTCTCTCTATCTTTCTCTTCTCAACGAAGGAAGACTCTCAGAGGAACCCGACTCTCTCAGCAGTGTTTAGACTCTGAAGCAAAAAAGGTAATCAGCCGAGCCATCTGATCCCTTTTTAAATCGATTTGATTACAAATGGGTATCAGCTGGGCTTGCTGATGCCGCCAACTCATTGTCATTTCATTGGCCCGTTTATATACTCTTTCAGACGATTGGCTTCTGACGAAATCCCCATAGTGGAAGTTTCACATAGCATTGAAGTTCCCCTCCCGCTGGGGAACCAGGCTCAGTTGGGCACGACTAATTCTCCTCTGGCCAAACTTATGAAGAATGCTGGATGTCCGTTGTGGAGAAGCTGTAGGTGTGAGTAGGTCACTGGCGAGTGTCCAAGGGAGTCCATGGGATCAATGGGGAGACTCGTCTGTCACTGGGGTCTTTCAGGAATCAGTTCCAAGGTCTCTACTCCTCCATGAGCACCACAGCATCTGCTCAGGATATGGCCTGGTCCAGTATTTGGAGACCTCAAGACAAAGAGAAACAGACTATCATAATTCTGTTCAAAATATAATGTCATACTTTACCTAAACAGAAAAAAAACAACAGAAATGGCAATTATTTTTAAACTACAATCAAAACATAAACAAAAAATCATGTACAGAGCATGCATTACTATGATTAAGCCATCCAAGTACTAACTGCAAGTACATTTTCACTTTCACAAGGGATAAAAGATTTCACTAAAGAAAATATGAATACATTTATGGTAACACTATAAAGAAAATGGACATCATACCAGTTACCTCAACATGCAGCCGAAAAAAAACTTAGTATATTAAACATCAAAGATTGTTATCCCTAATATTCTGTTGTTACACTTAATGCCCCCCCCCACCAAAAAATAAATAATAAATAATAATAATTTGCAATATTAGAAAACTGTTCCAGATCGAATTTGATCTATTTTAATGCCCCCTTGGGGACCCGGGGTAGAATAGGTCCCTAGCACCCCCTTGCTGATCGTAAGAGGCGACAAATGGGGCAACTTGTTGGCCGTGAGTTGCGACTTGTGTCAGTGGAGGAAGAGATCCTGGTGTTTGAGGATTTTGGTTTGCTGTGGCTACCACTTATCCAACACATCACTTTGGCTCCTACTTCATTTAGACGAGAGGTTGGAAAGGCCCGTTCCAATCAATCGGCTTGTCAGGACTTGCCCTGGAACTATTTTGGGATCGCAATCAACCAAACAACTTTCATTCCTTCCAGAAGGCGCTGGCGTAGGGTCAATTGAGTAGTATAGACTTTGTTTATATGCTCAAGTATACCATTTCTGTATCCTTGATGTACATCCAGTGGATGTCCGTGGCTCTGTACATCCCCTTGTAGGACTCCGAGGTGGGTGAGGAGCAGAGATGATGAACAAATTTCTTCTTAAACATGGCAAAAAACCAAAACACACAAAAAAAACGGATACTGGATCAAGATTTGAAGACTGAACTTTCAACTGATTTTATTTTTTCATCTGAAAATGAAAACTGGCAAATATTTATTTTATTAGAATGCCTGACTGATGACATGCCCCTTACCAAACTGTCCCCTTTTGCAATTCACAAAGGAATCACAGGAATTGCAGGAGCAGTAAAAGATATCAAAAAGCTGCGATCTGGACAAATTTTGGTGGAATGTGCTAGGAAAGCAAACTCAGCAAATTTACTACAAGCAACAACTTTGGCTGGAATTACTATGAAAGCTTACCCTCATCCTTCTTTAAACAGCTGCAAAGGTGTAATCCGCACCAGAGAACTCCAAGATATGGATGAAACTGAAATCGCTTCAGAATTAAAACAACTAGGTGTGATTGATGTTAAAAGAATGACAATTAAGAAGGATGGACAGATTATTAAAACAGGAACATACATTTTGACTTTCAACAGACCACAACCACCAGAGAAAATCAAACTTGGATATCTAAGTGTCACTGTGGACATATTCATACCAAATCCACTGAGGTGTTTTAAATGTCAAAAATTTGGTCATGGATCTGCAGGATGCAAGAATAAGGCTGTTTTTCAAAATTGTGGCAAGGATGATCATGAAATGAACTGCACCAAATCTTCTAAATGTGAAAACTGCCTTGGAGATCATGCAGCTTCATCGAAGAATTGCCCCTTCTGGCTCAAGGAGAAAGAAATACAAAAAATCAAACATACAAAAAAAGTAAGCTACCTTGAAGCTCGTAAAATAGTTGAAGGACTTCCTGCCTTTAACCTGAGTAAACCCTATTCTGCTGCTCTCATACCAAAGACGCAATCAACTAGTTGTCAGACGGATCTGACTTGGTTATTCAAAGACAAACCTCAAACTATAAGCAACACAAAAAAATTCAATTTCCCAAAAAACTAAGAATGTGTCCATTCAAACCAGTCAGATACAAGACTCATATCTGGAACAGAGAGAATCAAAAGTGAAAAAGAAACCTCAAAGCACAACAACTCAACAATCAAATCAAGACAAAAGCCGATCTCAAAAAAATGACAATCCAAAAGATATTAAAATGTACAACTTAGACCCCCAAGGTGGCAACTCAAGAAAGCAGACTGGCTCACTTTTCAAACTATGTGTTGCGAAAAATTTATTTCAGCAAACCAAGGAAATCAGATCTCTATAGAATCCTTCACTCAGCAGTTAATTGCAATAGCAGATGAAACAATTCCAAAGACATCAACAAAACCACAACGAAAGACCAATCCATGGTTTAATGAGCAATATAAAAAAGTTATTGAAACACGGAAAAAGGCTGAACAAGTTTTTAATAAACATCCATCAACTGCAAATTTTATTAATTTCAAAATTTGCAGAGCCCAAGCTCGCAGAACCATTAACGAAGCAAAGAAACAAAGCTGGAAACAATTTGTTTCAAGTTTAACTTGCTATACTCCCATGAAGAGGATCTGGAATATGATTCGTAAAATTAAGGGAATGGAAAATGGATCACATATACAACATATTAAAAGACAAGGGATACTTCAGACAATGGAGATGGATATAGCAAATACACTAGCTGAATCCTTTGAAAAGAACTCATCAATAGAAAACTGCCTTCCTGAATTTCAACTATTACGAGCACAGCAGGAATGTAAAGAACTGAATTTTTGTTCTGATAACATGGAAATATATAACCAACCTTTTAAGATGGAAGAATTAATAAACTCTCTAAAATGCTCACATGATACAGCTATTGGTCCAGACAAAATTCATTACCAGTTCTTAAAGCACTTACCGTATAGCTCACTATGCCTTTTATTGGATAATTTTAATTTTGTCTGGTCTTCTGGTAAAATACCAGCTTCCTGGAAAGAAGCAACAGTAATACCTATACCTAAACCAGGAAAAGACCACTCTGATCCAAATAACTACAGACCAATTGCTCTAACCAGTTGCTTATGTAAAACTATGGAGAGAATGATTAATAACCGGCTTATCTGGATACTGGAATCAAATAAACAATTAACTGACTACCAGTGTGGATTTAGACGTGGAAAGAGCACGTTGGATCAATTAATTCGATTGGAAACCTATATCAGAGACGGGTTCATCAGGAAAGAACATGTTGTTTCTGTCTTTTTTGATTTGGAAAAAGCATATGATACAACATGGCGATATGGAATTTTAAAAGATTTTCACCGGATGGGATTTAGAGGAAGGCTTCCCATCTTCATTTCAAATTTTCTTACTAGAAGAAACTTTAAAGTTCAAGTGGGAAATACTCTATCAAATGTTCACAAACAAGAACTTGGAGTTTCTCAAGGAAGCATACTCTCTGTCACACTCTTTAGCATCAAGATAAATAGCATTGTGGAAATCATCGGACCAAACATGTTCTGGAGCCTTTATGTGGATGATCTTTGTATTTGTTACAGAGGGAAGAATATAAGCACAATTGAAAGACAACTACAATTATGTATTCATAAAATTAATCGGTGGTCTGTTGAAAATGGTTTTAAGTTCTCTAGAACAAAAACTGTTTGTACACATTTTTGCATCCAGAGATCTCTTCATCATGATCCAGAACTTTTTATCAACAGAGATCTGATCAAAGTTGTTAAGGAAATCAAGTTTTTAGGTCTTATTCTTGACAACAAAATGACTTTTATCCCTAATTTGAAATGGTTAAAAAACAAGTGCACGAAAGCTCTGAATATAATCAAAGTGTTGGCAAAAACTAAATGGGGAGCAGATTTTAATGTACTTTTGCGTCTTTATAGAGTTGTCATTAGATCCCGTTTGGACTATGGAAGTATAATTTATGATTCTGCCAGGAACTCATATAAACAGATCCTCAATACAGTACACCATCAAGGATTACGACTTGCTTTAGGAGCATTTAGTACATCACCTGTACAAAGTTTGTACACTGAAGCCAATGAACCTTCACTCCAAAACAGACGGCTGAAACTCTCATTACAGTATGCTGTTAAATTGAAAGCAAATAAGAACAACCCAGCTTATTTTGCAGTTTTTAACCCACAGTTTGTGCAGTTGTATGAGAGTAAGCCAAAAACCATCAGACCATTTGGTTTGCGCATTAATACACATTTACAAAATTTAAACATAAACCTGGACATATTAAGTCAAGTACACTTTACTTCCTTGCCTCATTGGAAATTAAAGAAGCCCATAATCAATATGGATTTAGGTCATCAGAAGAAAGGAGCAACTCATCCTAATGTGTATAGGCAACAGTATTTGGATATTAGAAGTCAATATTCTCAACACTCACCTATCTTTACAGATGGTTCAAAGGTAGAAAATGGCATAGCAGCAGCAATGGTAACTAGGCAACAACATTATGGAATCAGCCTGCCTAAAGAATGCACAATATTCACAGCTGAAGCCCGTGCCTTACTTTTAGCATTGGAATATATAGAAAATGTCCAACAAAAGAAATCTATCATTTTCACAGACTCCAAATAATGCCTCCAAGCTATGGAATCTTCAAAGAATGATCATCCTTTGATTGATAATATTTTAACTAAAGTTCATCAATTACAAAATCAGTTTTATCACGTGATTTTTTGCTGGATTCCAGGACATGTCGGACTTTCAGGAAATGAGCGAGCTGAAGCAGCGGCCAAAGATGCTTTAAAGCAAGCGGTGATCAAATGCCAAATTCCTCTATCAGAAATGAGACCTTTTATCAATGTTTACATTTTAAACAAGTGGCAAGAAGAGTGGAATACATTTGAAAATAATAAATGATATGAAATCCAACCTGAAATCTCATACAGAATTTTAAGACATTTTAAGACTAGATTTGATCAAGTGGTTTTTACTAGATGTCGTATTGGACATACAAGATTAACACATGGTTTTTTGCTCCAAGGTGAAAACCCTACGCAGTGTTTGTACTGCAAAATACCTCTATCTATAAAACACATTTTACTGGACTGTCCTGCTTTTAATGACTCCAGAAGACTTTTTTATGAAATTAACTCTCTTAAGGACATTTTTAACAAAGTGACACCAGAAAAGATTTTAGAATTTTTTATCATGTATTAACACAAAAAATCTTATTTAATTTATGTATTCATTTGGTTGTTGATTTTTAATTGTATATCTATTATTGAAATGTTTATGCCATGAAAATAGCCTTGGTTGCTGACATGGCATTAAATAAAATAAAATGAAATGATCTATTTTAATGTGCGATCAAAGAAAAGGGCATTAACATTAACATAAACATGATGATATAGGCCATAAATTACAAAAAGGGGGGTCCCGGCCCATATATCCATAGGTACAGTATAGCAGCACTGATGTGCTTAGCAGTGTGCATTAATGTTTTACCATTGACACACTGCAAGTATAGTGGAGCTACTGATGGTTTTGATGTATTTTTATTAGGTGCGCTCATTTCGGTTGATTTTCCCAACCAACAATCGCCGCTCATTAACTGAATATTAACAATTTACTGGTCAGATTAATATTAAAATATTATTTAATAAAAAAAAACCGATGTGTATATTTTGTGCGACACATTAAATATTGCATTTTAAAATATCGATTTAATTTAACATGCTACCAACACACAGAGCATAACAGAGCATCTTCACACACCTGCAGTTTCCAACAGCACAGAAATAAAGAATAAACTACATAAAAAGAATAAAAATAAAAAGTCCTGCCCTAGATATTTTTCACTTAATTGACAAATTTAGATTACGAAACGAAAACACTGACTAAATCTTTTTTAAGTACTGGCATAGGCTGTAGGGCTGTGCAATTTATCGCAATTACAAAAAATCGCGATTTAAGCACATACATTTTCTAAATCGCGCAAGGTTGCAATTTTTAAAATTAATTTATTTAGATTTTTGTTCACGTTCTTGTGCGCATGATTTTAATATGTTAACCAATCAGAGGTGATGCAGCACACCGGGCAATTACAACTAAGCTGAACGGGAGAAAGATGTTAACCAATCAGAGCTCACTCCACGCCCAAAGAAGTTGAGTGGGAGAACCGAATAGGTGGTTTGGATTTACGTTTAACAATTTATTTTTATGACTGGAATTGAGGTTAGTTAACCTTTATTTTTTCATGTTTACAGTTTTACAGTTAACATTACAGTTTTGTTCATCAAGCAGTTAGTACAATATGTTTTAACTAGAGGTGAGGTTAGTTAATCTTAATTTATTTCATGTTGTTTGTTTTAAAGACCATTTTGTCTGTTTTAAAGACAAATGTAAGGAATTAATTAATTTTACTACAGTTTTATTTATTAAACTTAATACTCTGTTATTTTATTGTGAAATGTTTTGTTATGCACTTCTTGTGCAGTTAATACATGTATAATGCATGTATGTAGCTTGTTTGAAAAAGCAAAAACAGTTGCCAAAATCGCAAATAAAATCGCAATCGCAATATTGGTTCCAAAAATCGCAGTATGATTATTTTGTCCATATTGCACAGTCCTAATAGGCTGTTTATTTTATTAGTCAAATAAAAATATCAGGCTACCTCAAATCCATCGCTGTTATCCTGATAATGTCCGAGGCTCAGACTCTCTCTCTCAGTTCAAAACTAGATTAAAGACCTATCTTTTTAGTAAAGCATACACTCAATACGTCACTTAGCTGTATGATGCATGAATGTGCTCCACGCATCTCATTTATATACACTATGAACTGCAGCTACGCTAATTATTTTCTTTGTTCTCTATTCCAACTGGGGATACTCATCCCCAGGCCCCCAAAGACTTTGCAGCGCCACGGATGCGATCCAAGACCCGTGACGAGACGATCCCAAGGCTCCTTAACCCTGGACCTCGCTGTATCCCGAGCAGCTGCTTGGCGGAGTAGCAAGCAAGAGACGGATTCCTATGACCCTCCAAGGACAGACGAGCCTCGAGTTCTCCAGCCTCCGGCGACTAGACTGCAGCTAGAGCTGCGCACCGATGGATTACTCAGTGTTTGAACTCTAAGTAGTGAATATTAAACAACACTGAACTGAACTGAACTCAGCTATATACTAGCTAATAATATACTAGCTAATAACTAAACTGTCATTTTCAATTTACTATAACCTTCTATGTGAAGCTGCTTTGACACAATCCACATTGTAAAAGCGCTATACAAATAAAGGTGAATTGAATTGAATTGAATTAGCTATTCTAATCACAAAACCTCTGTCAACATTTTTAATAGAAGTCATTAGTTTAAAGATTATGTCTTATGATTATGACTTATGTCCTCCATCTCGCTCACTGTTCATGTGTGCATGCGCTGCGTGTGATAAATATAACAACAGCATATAACAGCATATAACAATTAAGTTGTTTACATTTGATATTGCATTAATTTGCATACATGTTTTATAAGCTATAAAATGAAAACCTCAATTTGATGTGGAATTATCATTATGCAAAAATCAAGAAAATCTTTCAGATTTGTTTGATTCGTAGATTTGGCTATATAGGTGTGTATTTTAAAAATTGATATTAATCAAAAGAATAAAAAAAATGATTCTGATAAGAACTACTAATAACCGTAATTTTCCAAATGGAAAAAAGGTTGGTTTGTTGGTTGAATACTAAATTATCAAAACTATAGCCTACAGTATTTGTTCAGTTAATGATGCAGTTCCAAGACAGGGGTGATCAACTCGTCTGTGTCGAACTGCAATATCCTTCTTTCATTTTGCTTCTTTCGCAAAAGTGCTGTAGGCACATGTGGTTGATTGAGGTAACAAATATTTGTTCACTCCTTTTTTGTTGACGAGAAAGAAAAGCGTGGTGCTCTTTTATATGTCACTAGGAAACGACTGAATCAGCTGCATATTGTGCACAAGTGTTGCTGTTGATGTTTTTATTCATTCATTTTCTTGTCGGCTTAGTCCCTTTATTAATCTGGGGTCGCCACAGCGGAATAACCGGCAACTTATCCAGCATTTGTTTTACGCAGCGGATGCCCTTCCAGCCACAACCCATCTCTGGGAAACATCCACACACACTCATACACTACGGACAATTTGGCCTACCCAATTCACCTATACCACGTCTTTGGACTTGTGGGAAAAACCGGAGCACCTGAAGGAAACCCACACAACCACGGGGAGAACATGCAAACTCCACACAGAAATGCCAACTGACCCAGCGTCCTTCTTGCTGTGAGACGAATGTGCTACTCTCTACGCCACATTGGCGCCCTTTGATGTTTTTATAATTGTAATATTTAATAACATTGTGATGTTCAAAAATTGTGAAGTAATACAGCTCTGGACAACTTGAAACAGCCACCACTAGTCTCTCTTGCACCATTAAATGTTCTCTGTAGTCATCTTGACAACACAAACACTGCTGTCACCTCGTCAGAAACCCCACCTCTGCTTTCAATTAATTAAAGAATGAAAAACACACGATTGAAGTAATGCGCTTTTACTGCTCAGAGTTGAATTTTATTTCAATTGTGAGCACACAGCGCGCAACTACAAAACTACGAGGCACGCAGGGCGCATAAGCAGCGCGTAAAACACTCGCGGCTGTTAGTAAACCATTCAGTTATTTTTCTATATTATATTTTTCTGTATATCTGAATACTAACATTTTAATTGGATTTAAAAAAGGGTCAATATATTGGCAATGTGTGATTTAATTACAAATGGCCTACATTTTGTCACTTTATTTAAAAGATTAAAAGCCATTAATTCTGCTAAAATGTATGTGGTTACAGTAATAAACATGCAATATTTGTCATACTTGCTACAAGCTTAATAGAGTGATAAAATGATTAAGTATGTTAAGTAGGCCATACAAATCATTTGGGAAAAAAGGTCACATACAATAAAGTTGCAAACCACTTGTTTAGGCTGAGTAATAAGGTGATAGTTTTATATATTACCAAAGATGTAAGATATTAACATTAATTATAATTAAATACATACAGGTTGTATGTTAAGGACACTTTGTAGAACCTACAATGGTCTTCACAGAGTGACAGCTACTTCCAAACTCAAACTATAAAGCATTTTTGTATGGTCACCTAACAGACAGGTGCAAAGCCAAAGGTTAGCATTTAAAATATATATTTTATTCATTGTTTTATCAATATGGGCGCCATAGTAGCGTAGTGTGTAGCACATACTTTACATCACAGCAAGAAGGTTGCTGGTTCAAGCCCCGGCTGGGTCAGTTAGCATTTCTACGTGGAGTTTGCATGTTCTCCCTCTGGTCGCGTGGGTTTCCTCTGGGTGCTCCGGTTTCCCCCACAAGTCCAAAGACATGTGGTATAGGTGAATTGTGTAAGTCAAATTGTTCGTAGTGTATGAGTGTGTATGGATGTTTTTTTTTTTGTAGTCCCCTTGTTCGCTGTAGGCTTTGCTAAACTAACTCTGTAAAAGCCAATGTCTCCCTTTGCATTGAACTTATTACATTCAGAGATGTTGTTTTTATTCATAGAGCTACATTACACATCAACTAAAGTTTAAAATATGATATCATAGTGGACCACCCCTTTAAATCCTGTTTATTCAACATATTATTTTTTCTGAGTGTGTGTGTGCACAACTATAAATGAGGATGCTTCAATCACACAACAGGAGCCCTGGTTTGAGGACATTAAGTCAGGTATATTTTATACAGTAACCTGGCTATAATGGATCTCTATTCAGCAGAATATTTACCACTTTGGCAGGCATCTTGTCAGATTTACTGTGAGTAGAAAAGCAAAAACAGCACAATTGGCTCAGACATCATACTGTGGTATTTGTGACAGGCTCTCTGTTTCATTGTGTTTAAGTTGTTTTCTGTCTTTTTGCTGTGTTTAGCCCATTCAAAAATTAATTCACCAAAAAAGATAATTGTGTCATAATTTACTCATCTATATGTAGTTTACACACTGCTACTATCAACAGTGTGGGACATTTCATTCAGCCATGAGGAGGTCATGAAGGAAAATGACTTCAATTAACATAACCAAATGTGTTTTAGGACAGATACTGAACTTAATTAAATTACTGCATTAAAAAATAACTGGTATTAAAATAGTTTTAAGTGACCTTTTTGGTCCTGCCACTGCCCCACAGCAGGCCTGTGCATGCCACTGCAATTAAGGACTGAAGATTTACAAAATTTAATTGAGACACATCTTATTGTTATCTATGACTGAATCACTTTTGGTGCTGAAAGTTAAGTAATAATTAGATTACGGGCTGTTTAAGTTTTAAGAAAATGAAGCACAACAGCAATGGTGATTTGGCCAGTAGCTGGTACTTCTTTAATAGTGATATAGAATTTTAATCTGGGTAAAATCAGCCTGGAACTACTTGTCTGCCTGGAACTACTGGTCAAAATCTACCCTGAACTAAGCTGTGTTTATTAAGAAAATAACTACACACCTTAGAAGTTGAACTCCCCATAATATAAATGGTTTTAAAGGAATAAGCCAGTAAAGCTTAAGGTACAGGCTGATTTTTTTTTTCCATTAAATCTGACTTCAAGGGCAAATAAAATGCACACTAAAATCTCTTTATATCCCTGTTTGAAACTACAGTATACACAGTAAAGGTCTCTACAATTATGTCCTCCAACCATATGAAGAGGTTAAATAGCTCTACTTCAAGAAAAAACAAATGCTTGTTCATTTGAGCTCATCCAGTCTTAATTTACAGAAAATATCCTCACAAACTATATTGCCATGGGTTAACCTACAAACTACACTTATTCAGCAGTAAACATTTGCACTGACATGCTAATAATGAAAATAGGTCACACTTTATAATACATTTTCATTAGTTTATGTTAGTATATAATCATATATATATATATATTTTCACATGAACTAATTATGAACAATACTTACAGCATTTATTAATCATAGTTCAGCATATACTAATGCAATATTAACGGCCAATTTTATGTTTGATAACATTAATGCACCGTGTTTTAACTATTAACAATGAAAAATGCTTTTTCATTAACTAACAAGTAAATACTGTTATCATTAATGCATATTAAAACTATAAAATATTGTTGAATGTTGCGGTTTGTACCCTTAAATAGATTTTTTTTGTAATTAGATCTGATTATACAGAATTTTATTACATAATTAGAAAAGCTTAGTCTTAATCCGCTCTATTAAATTCAACACAGGCCTATGGTAAGAAACACTTAAAAAATAAAAACATTTATTTTTAAAAAGATGTAATTCCTACAGGATGTGCAAATAAATACAGTACAGACTTGAGATTTCCATGCCAGAAATTTAATATTTATCAATTTGCAGGTCAAGTAGATATAGTACAGAATTTTCAATTTTGGATAAACAAGAATCTATTAAACATAAGAAAAAGGATTTTCCTAAAAGACTACTAAATAACATAGCCCTGACTCCAGAACAATTTGATGAAATAGAATTAAAAACACATTAAATGAAGAGAAACCATAAACTGGTCTTTTTCAGAAGGCAGTGAAGGCTCCAGTGGCCTTACATTAGGGG
>CAIGQQ010034758.1:2021776-2049504 GCA_903798035.1 Danio albolineatus | reverse complement strand
TTAGCTGCTGACCAAGGGTGCATCTCGCTGTTAGTCCTGCTAGATCTAAGTGCCGCATTTGACACAATTGACCACAATATCCTCATAGATCGCTTAAACTATACAGGTGTCCAGGGGAACGGCTTTACAATGGTTCAAGTCATACTTAACTAATCGTTACCAGTTTGTGAATATTAATGGACAACCTTCACAAGTCAGGCCAGTAAAGTATGGGGTGCCTCAAGGATCAGTTTTAGGCCCTTTGTTGTTTACAATTTACATGCTGCCCCTTGGAGACATTATTAGAAGACATGGGATCAGCTTTCACTGCTATGCAGATGATACTCAATTATATATTTCTACTAAACCTGACGACACGTCTAAACTATCAAAACTAACTGAGTGTATTAAAGATGTTAGAAACTGGATGACCAACAACTTCCTTCTCTTAAACTCAGACAAAACTGAACTATTACTTATAGGACCTAAATCCTGTACACAGCAGATCTCACAACTCGACCTGCAACTAGAGGGATGCAGAGTTAGCATTAGCTCTACTATTAAAGATCTGGGTGTCATATTAGACAGCAATTTAACTTTTGAAAACCATATCTCCCATATCACAAAAACTGCATTCTTTCATCTGAGAAATATTGCTAAGCTACGAAGTATGCTATCCATCTCAGATGCAGAAAAGCTAGTTCATGCTTTTATGACCTCTAGGCTGGATTACTGTAATGCTCTTCTCGCTGGTTGCCCAGCCTCCTCTATTAACAAACTTCAGCTAGTACAAAATGCAGCTGCCAGAGTTCTTACCAGGTCTAGAAAATATGATCATATCACCCCAATTTTATCCTCGTTACACTGGCTGCCTGTTAAGTTTCGTATTGAATTTAAAATATTACTTCTCACATATAAAGCATTAAATAATCTAGCTCCTGTTTATCTAACCAACCTTCTGTCTCGCTACAATCCAACCCGCTCTTTAAGATCTCAAAACTCAGGGCTTCTGGTAGTACCCAGAATAGCAAAATCAAGTAAAGGAGGTCGAGCCTTCTCATTTATGGCTCCTAAACTCTGGAATAGCCTTCCTGATAATGTCCGAGGCTCAGACACACTCTCACAGTTCAAAACTAGATTAAAGACCTGTCTTTTTAATAAAGCATTCACTCAATACGTCACTTAGCTGTATGATGCATGAATGTGCTCCACGCATCTCCTTTATATACACTATGAACTGCAGCTACGCTAATTATTGTCTTTGTTCTCCATTCCAACTGGGGATACTCATCCCGAGGCCCCCAGAGACTATGCAGCGCCACTGATGCGATCCAAGACCCGTAACGAGACGATTCCAAGGCTCCATAACCCTGGACCTTGCTGTATCCTAAGCAGCTGCTTGGCGGAGTAGCAAGCAAGAGACGGATTCCTGTGACCCTCCAAGGACAGACGAGCCTCGTTCTCCAGCGTCCGGCGACTAGACTGCAGCTAGAGCTGCGCACCGATGGATTACTCTTCAGTGTTTGAACTCTAAGTAGTGAATATTAAACAACACTGAACTGAACTGAACTCAGCTATATACTAGCTAATAATATACTAGCTAATAACTAAACTGACATTTTCAATTTACTATAACCTTCTATGTGAAGCTGCTTTGACACAATCTACATTGTAAAAGCGCTATACAAATAAAGGTGAATTGAATTGAATTTTACCCCTTTTTCAAGGTCTAAGATAAGTCTGTTTTGTCTCCAGAATGTGTTTCAGCTCAAGATACTCAACATATTATTTCTTACATCTTTCTGAATATGTGAATTTTCAGTTCTGAGCACACTGTATCTTTTTTGTTGTCTGTGCCTTTAATGTAAATGAACTAGTTCACCTTGCCCACTGTTGCCACATGTGGGTCAGAGCCTTACCCATCAGAGCAATAGTGAATGACTTATGTCTCCTGCTATGTCTCCCCCAGATAAACACTGTTTTTGCACAGCAAATTAGACAGGATACATGTTAATACAGTATACAGTGCTGTATGGTTATTGTTGTGATTGCCAGTGGTATTGTCTCCGCTGGCGATGACTTCCTGTAGTTTGTTGCAATCGCCAGTGAGGTTTTCTCTATTGGAGATTACTGCTGAATGAACTACAATTCCCAGAACTCCTTGCACTCATCAACTCCTACAGCAGCTGACAATAATCCAGACACTCACACACAGACACAGCTGCTGCTCATCCACACTTATTACAAGGACTATAAATACACCTCACCTCACACAGGACTAGTGGTGGGCATAGCGAGGCTTCATGAAACACTGAAAAAGGCGAAGCAAATGTATCGAAGCTTCGAAATGTTTCGAAACCCTGCTCTACGGTGACACCTAGTGGTAATTTTCTGTGTATTGTACTGGAACAGCTTCAGCAAAGAACAGTTGAGCAAATTGAGATATTAAACCCCACTTTGTAGGATTGAACCATCAGTCATTTAGTGGAGCGGTTAGTGTTGATTACTACCATGCAGGGATGGTGGGTTCGAATACAGGCTGATCCAGCTATTTTGAAATGCTTTAATATCAGCTGGAATTGCTTTTTTCATGTATCATTTTGTTTCAACTTGGTCTGACATCCGAATAAATACTTTGTGAATAAATATGTCGTTTTGGTCATAAAACAGGGTTGTTGCTAGACCAGACACGGTTGTGTCACGATTATTCATTACATTTCCCATTGACTCCTCTGTCAAGCTCCTAATGTTTGCAGACGACACCACCCTTATCGGCCTCATTCAGGACAGTGATGAGTCTGCTTACAGACAGGAGGTTAAGGAGCTGGCTATCTAGTGCAGTCACAACAACCTGGAGCGGAACACGCTCAAAACAGTGGAGATGATAGTGGACTTCAGGAGAAACCCCCCTGCTCTCCCCCCACTGAGCATCATGGACAGTGGCTGCAGTGGAGTCATTCAGATTCCTGGGTACCACCATCTCTCAGGACCTAAAGTGGGACACTCACATTAACTCCATTGTCAAAAAAGCTCAACAAAGGCTGTACTTTCTTCATCAGCTGAGGAAGTTCAACCTCCCAAAGGAGCTTCTGAAACAGTTCTACACCTCCATTATTGAATCAGTCATCTGCACTTCAATAACTGTCTGGTTTAGCTCAGCTACCAAATCTGACCTTCGAAGACTACGTCGAAAAGTTCGGACTGCTGAGCGAATCATTGGTACAACCCTCCAAGAACTGTACTTATTCAGAGGGAGCAGAAGGGCTGCCAAAATCACTCTGGACCCCTCACACCCAGCACACTGCCTCTTTGAACTGTTACCTTCTGGTCGATGCTACAGAGCACTGTGCACCAGAACAGCCCGACACAGAAACAGTTTCTTCTCCCAGGCAATCAATCTCATGAACACTTGATGATAACAATCGTGGAACCAACATCACTACTTGCAATATACTCTTACACACACATACACTTATTTAACAACACACTTTACACGCCAATTTGCACATAACAGCTGCACATATAACGTTGTATATAGTAATGTGCCTTTACATACACTTGTCAATTTGTATATTTGCATTTAACACTTACTTCTATTTTTTTGAATATATTTATTATCTGTTTTTTGTCCTGTCTCTGTAATTTTGTTGCACTGTAGAAGCTCTGTCACGAAAATAAATTCCTTGTATGTGTGAACATACCTGGCAATAAAGCTCTTTTTGATTCTGATTTTGATTTATTGTATGTTATTAATGTCTACCCAAAACCTAAACCCAACCATCACAGTACTGTAAAATATTAATTGTTTTACAGTGTTATAGAAATAATGCTAAATTGATGGCATATCAGCAGCTATATCCTATCTAGACTACACCATAAAACAGTAACATGATTAAAATACATAAAATCTTGATTTCAGAATATTTGCCCTTGAGCTCCGGAAAGGCGCTATATAAATAAAAAGTCAGAATTCGAACCCAAAAGTCATTTGAAGGACAGTGCACTAGGCCATATGAGACAGAAGTTTTTCTGACCCTGTCAGTCAAATACAGATTCGCCAGGTCTCGAAATGCTTCTGAACTGATCGATGCTTTGAATCGCTTTAGTCATGTGACCAGGTGTTTCGAAACACTTTAGTCACGTGACCTTGGTATTTCGGATCATGCTTCGGTGCGCTGTGTCGAAACGTCAGTTTCACGTCAGCTATCCCTACACAGGGTCGAAACTTGTTTCAGTATGAACATTACAAAGTGGTTTCCTCGTTTGATTTCCCGTGTTTTGATTCTTGCTCTGTTTTGATTCCTTCGGCCTAGTCTGACCTCTCGTCTGTTTACTGACCACGATTATTGGATTTCCTTTGTGTTACTGTTTTGTTCCTGTTTCTAACCGCTGCATGTACAACCTTGATTAATAAACTGCATTTGGATCCGCAAGTCTGTTCTCAGTGTCTGCTTTGCTACGGGTATCTGTTATTTTAATGTACAAAACAAACCTGATTTATCATCCACAAACTGGGATTGAAGCTCCTTCTTTTGTAGTTGTACTAAGATGCAGCTATGGAATTACATAAAAACGTTTTAAACATTCTTGAGGTGTAGATGATCACAGAGATTTTTTAATAGCATGAATTTGAAATTGACCATTAGTATTAAAAGAGTTCTGATAAACTTTTAATTCAAACTTAAGGCCACTGTTACATCATGTAAAAAGAGAAAATTAAAAGTTATTATTCTAGATCAATGTTACTGTGGCCCAAACCCAATTCTACCCCTTAGCCCTTCCCCTACCCCTCATTTTGCATGTTCTGCGAAGGGGTAGGGGTGTTTCAATTCTCTTTAGCTTGAAAGCGTAGGGCTAAGGGCAAGGGGTGGATGCCCTTTCGAAACCAAGGGGTAAGAAAATTTCCCAGAATACACCAGCCACAGACGCACCCGGAAGTAAGTAGATCCACAAATTAGTATTTTTTTGTCATTATTAAAAAAAATTTCATTAGACAAGCACAAGTTCTTATATATTCATAGAAGCATTCATGTTTTACAGTCATGCATAAAAAAAAATGCTAAAATAAACGCTAAATTTTGCGATCTATAATCCATAATAATAACTCCTGTATAGTAGTCCCACAACATTCTGTCACTCGATGACACTTGAATACCCTGTCAAAAAAGTCTAGTGTGTGTGAATGAGCTTTTTACAGTGTTTGGTATCATGTTAATGTTGTTTTGGTGTGATTACATAGAGAAATATGGCCACAGTGTAAATACACAGTATATTTACAATCTTTTTGCCACATTAGATTGTTATGACAACATGATATATGCCTTCAGTGATTTCCTGAAGATAAATAGCAAAAAATAATACAACTGGAATAACTACAGCAGTCGCGATCGTCTGATCTCATATGAAGCATGAGATCGTGATGACATATGATGACATGTGCAGGTGTTGAAGTGCTGTCCCAATTCTTAGGGTTAAATTTTGAAACCCTTCCCCTTAACACTCGGTTTTAAGGGCCAAGGGGAAGTGGTAGAGCTAAGGGTACAAAAATAGAATTTGGATTGGGCCTAAGAAATAAACTTCCATTCTGGCATATTAGCAAAGACAAATGTTTTTTTAGTTCAATTTTGGTTATAAACTATTCTGCTACACAAATGTTAAAATCAATAACGTTTACAGTGACATTGACACCAATAAATAAGTATCTTTATTTGTTATGGGCATGTTTTGTTCCTGTGAAAAAGTGACGAATCTGCCAATCTGCAAAAGTAAATAGCTTTCATCTGGAAAGGGACACCAGTTAAGACGGTCACCAGTTAAACACCGGCTTCTTTCAGTTTACTTTTAAGAGTTCTCAAGCTGATGTTTAAACCGTGTAGACTTGACATCATGTCCACGATTACAGCGTACGAGGGGCCCTCGTTAACACATTGAACACATTGATGCAGTACGTCTGCCGTTTACATCTGGTCCGCGTCTTTTAGAAACTCCAAAAACCGACTTCACGTAAAGCAAAACCGCGTCAAGCTGCTCGTGTATTTGCCACAAAACACCCCTCGGCTGCAGTCCATGTTCGGTCACCATAAACTTTATTTACACCATTTACTCCACAAGACAAATTTACCGCGCTCACCACCAGCGACGACAACAACAATGTCTTCGCCGCGTCACTTCCGGTGTTTGGTACATTCCCTTTCCGTACGGAATCTGACTTTGTCAATTTGTTTCGGGAATTGTAAAAGTGTTTTGCGTTTTGCTAATTTGTTTTCTAAAATGTAAATTTGTTTTGTCCTTTGTAAAATCGTTTTTCCTATGTAATTGTGTCTTATGATATGTAAAAATGTTTTCCAAAATGTAAATTTGTCTCGAGCTTTGTAAAAGTGTTTCACACTTTGTAATGTTGTTTTGGACTTCCCGGCCACCATAAGAAACACTCTTCCACCAGTCCTTAATTCGTACTCACAATACTTAAGTTTGTCACAGGGGCCAGCATGAACTGTTCCTGAATAAAAGTGAAACTGCCGAACTGTAGTTAAAGTCGAAAAATTAAAAATTAAACTCCCAAAATGACAGTACATGAAACTCTTGAGGAAACGTGGATAGTGTGGTGAAATAAAAACATTAATTGATCTATGTGTTATAACATGTAAAATGGGACCATGAAAGGAACATTTAAAAAGTAACTCATATAAATAACTTAATCATATTATTGTCTTAATCATTCATTCATTCATTTTGTTTTCAGCTTAGTCCCTTTATTTATCTGGGGTCACCAAAGCGGAATGAACTGCCAACTTATTCAGCATATAGTATGTTTTACGCAGCAGATGCCCTTCCAGTTGCAACCCATCACTGGGAAACATCCATATACACTCATTCATACACATACACTGTGGACAATTTAGCCTACCCAGTCCACCTATACCACACGTCTTTGGACTTGAGGGGGAAACCAGAGCATCCGGAGGAAACCTACGCGAATATGCAAACTCCACAGAGAAATGCCAACTGGCCCAGCTGAGGCTCAAACCAGCGACCTTCTTGCTGTGAGGCTATTGTGTTACTCATTGCGCCACCGTGATGCCCTTGTCTTAATCAGATTATGGCAAAGAATTTGATTACTGATGTCCATGTAAACATAGTCAGTATCTTGCAATGCATTTACACTGAATACATGCTGTTGGATGCTGATAAGTTCCCAAATAGACGCCCAGCTAAAAATTTAAGATGTACTTGTCACAGATGGGACAGCTAACACAATTGCTTGTGTAAAAGTTTAACAAGTGAGACATTTAGTTTGCAGAAATGAGTGTGTGGGTAAAAAATTATTTAATTTCTAAAACTGATTCACCATTCATTACAGGGTGACCTAATCAGGTATTTAATTTTTTTAATCATGTAGACTACTCATTAACAAATGTAATCAATGTTTTGATTTTTTTTACGGTTTATTTTTAACATTTCCATAGCAAAGAAAATAAAAAGAAAACCTTATCATGTGTCTGAGGGAGCATATCTGGAATATGAAGACAACTCTGCGGGACCCAAGGTTTAAAATACTGGTTTTCCTTAAAGGTGCAGTATTTAAATTTGACACTCAGTGGTTGAACTATGTATTGCACTCCTGGATCAAAACAAACACAAGCGCAGGTTCTCAGATTCAGGAAAGGAACGAGTGATTTAAACCATGTTCTAAATAAAAGCAACGGCACTCGATAGAAGGAATATTTTTAGAAGGAGTTTTTGTTCTAACCAACACCTCAAATTAATATATTAGACACGGCTTCTGTTTCTCACAGGTGAACAACAGAAAACTATTGAACTTTAAAACTAAACACACATGAGTGATTCAGTATGTACATTTAACAATATTAAAGATGAATATCACTGCTTATCACGAAGCGTGTTCAAAAGTTCACACTTAGATAATGCTCGACTATGATAGAGAACCCGGGAGAGAACCCTGAGCTCGGAGATAGATGAGCCCAAGGTTCCCGCCTGGTCAGTGAGCATTAGGAGGGATACAAGATCAGGTGTTTCTCGAGTGCCCCCATTGTACTATATCTAATATGTGGTTCTGATTGATGAATGTGTTGAGTGCTTGTGACTGTTGTTACAATTTCTTTATGTGCATGTTTTTAGACTGTGGGAGGAAACCGGAGAACCCGGGGAAAACCCACGCAAACAAGGGGAGAACATGCAAACTTCGCGCAGGAAGTGCCAGCTAGCTCGATTAGAACTTAAGCCTGTGGCCCTCTTACTGCGAGGCAGCAGTGCTAGCCGCTGAGCCACCGTGTTGCCCGATCATGGAAAGACAGAGAAGTTGGGGATGGGTGAGGGGGGGGTTTCCAAAAGCTAAGATGTGGAATGAAGTTTAAGCAGGATATATATAGTAGTTTTAGGATGATCTGATAGGCTAGCTAATGTTAGTGATAGGAATCAGCTGAAGTCAATCATATCACGTGCAATCATATCCTCTCGAAATTAGTTTGTGAAACTTCACTTCTTAGGACACGCGGTTACAATGTAACCATCTCACCTAATGTTTGAGCTCATAATATTTATATCATTTGCTAATTAATAACCTCATGTGGAACTGAATCTGTCTCATTTCTGAATCTGCTACTGTCCACCGGAGGTCGTATTTTGGTCAAGGAGACAAGCTTTCAGAGCCTTTCTAAATAAATGATTAGAATATGCGGTTTTCCACCAAGGCAACCCGGAGTGTTGAAATATAATTGGCTAAAGTGGCATTGGGCAGGTTAAAATGACCTAAACAAAGACAGCGTTCCGGCATGGAAAACACAATTTCAAAGCAGAATATCTGACTTCAACACTGTTTTTCAGATAAACAAGTATGTTGTACTGTCATGTTTCTTAAATATCTGCATACACATTAAGGTATTTTTATACTTTAAAAGAGTCAAAAACTTACATACAGCACCTACTAAAAAGAGGCAGTCAAATGGCTATCATTTGCTAATGTCAACAGGACCAAGCATGTGTTATGAAGCAGACGGAGAACAGAGGTAAGTGAAACGTTAGATGTTTAATTCGACAACAATGAACACAATAGGGATTGCCAAGAGGATAGGGGATGACGATAGTGATCACAGTCCTTGATATTGTATAATGGATGACACACAGGAGGATGACCAACACACACCAGATACGGAAGACGATGGACACACAGATGACAGCGGATACACAAACTGGAGACTCGGGGAACCAGGAGGACTAGGAGGAAACAGAGATTCGGTAAGTACAAAGAACAATAGGTTGAGTGTGAGTAACGCAGAGTGTACACTCAGAGTCCGCTTTCGCTGGAACGAGCCCGGACACTGAGTGTAGTGAGGGCTGGGTCTTCTCGGTGATGTGCTGCAGCTGTGTGCTCATTAAAACTCAGGTGATCGTGCTCTATGTGATTGTGTGTTGTGGGAGCCTGACCAATCCGTGACAGCATGAAAGACCATCCACATCAACAGAAGCACCATTAGCAACCCAACAGCCAACATCAAGCTCAAGTTAGCATGTATTTATGTATATATATATTAATTGATTGATTGATTGATGATGTGTCTCATATTTAGTCAATGTACAATCACTCATACTCACATATATCACCCCCCCACCCCCCACCCCCTGCCCCAACACTTCTTCTTAGGCGAAAATGTTTGGCTTATATACAACAATGCAGTAGATCAGAGCAAACCAATTTTAAATGTCACTTCTGATGTGATCATAGAAGAGGTTACACTGTAAAAAATATGCGTTATTTCAGCGGTAAAAAACTGTAAAAATGCTACCATAAAAATCAGTAACCTGGTTAACAGTATGTTTTCTTACTATATACGGCGAATAACCGTAAATTGACTTTCCCAGAGTTCCCTGCATGGCACATCACTTTTTATGCTTTTTGTTGCTATTACTATGGATCTTTTTAGCTGTTTCCCCATCAGTGATGTACATTAGAGATTTATGTTACATCTAATTGACAAACATTGTTTATTTCCAGGTTCTGCTCAGAAATGAAAATTTGCTCAGCATCAGGTGCACACTGCAGCAAAAAGTCTGGCAGCCAACTATAGGCATATTATTATTATTATTATTATTATCATCATTATTATTATATAGGCCTTGCTCGGAAACAATCATGCAAACCAGGTTCTGCTCGGAAATTGCTATCTTCGCTCAGCATCAGGTGCACAGCAGCAAACGTTTGGCAGAAAACTATGACCTTATTTTAATGACAAATGTCTGATATACTGCTAACTTATGTTTTTATTTAATTTATGCATACGCAATAAAGTCTGCTAACTGTGTGTGGTTCAAATGATAGAATATGTAAACTTATATTATTAAATAATAATAATTCAAACAAAGCCGCAGAGGACTTTTATGTTGAGGGCATCGTCACGAGCTCAGATTTGGTTGACCAATCAGAAGATGGGCGTTTCAGCACGCCTACATGTGTATAATGAATTTTATAGTCCTTTAGCCGTTTTCCTTCCCTAAAATCAAAAAACGAAAATAAAGCCAAAATCTCGTTTTTTTGTGAGCTAATGAAAAACCTAAAAATGGCCGTTTTCTTCAGTCATGGCAATTTGGATAAATTAAAAAATCAAATTTTAAAATCAGTCTAGTCTCGTTATTTGTTTTTTTCTATTTTTTGATCTGAACGCAAGATCAGAAAATCAGATAAAGAGTCATTATTCGTGTTTTCCTTTTCTTTCAGGAAACAAATAATGGAAAAACAAGTTGTTTTTTTGTTTTTAAATTTTGGGTTTGAATTTGAAAAAAACGATTGAATGAATGATACACGGATTCTCTTCCTCACTTTGTGTTTGTGTAGAGAGAGATTTTATTTTTTTAGGCGTTAATGGGTAATGTAGTTTATATAATAGATAAATAAAACATGAAGTGTAAGCTTTTATATTTGCAAATAACGTTGAAACTTGGTGTATGGTGGTTGTTTCATGTTCCATACATTTGACACATGCTTCTGGCTGCTGTATCTTAAAAAATTATCTGCTGATGTCAACACACTCAAAGCTTTGACTCTTTCACCAGAACAGTCAGTTGAAAGCTCCAGTGCTTCATTTCCCCACCCCTAAACTAAGAACCAAACACAGGGATCAAAATATAGCATCTATACAAAAAAAAGGTACAAACATTAAACTAAGACAAAAACTAGACTAAATAAAGCAAGCTCTAACAGATAGACATTAGACAAATCACATTCACAAACCATACCAACCAAGATAAGAGGTTAGCAAACAAAAGACAGGTGTGAACAGTCATGAGGATAACATAATCTAAACAAGAGGGTGCGGTAACAATAAACGACCCAGGATAAGAGGAGCACATGGTCAACACAAACAAAGACAAAGCCATGTGCTTAGGCGCAAAACAAGCCAGAAAACATTTAACAAAGACAATACTGACTGTACACACCAGGAAAGTGTGGTCAAGGGAGGCTGCCTTGTCTGTCATCATTATCACCTGCCATCATGAGATGTATACTAATGGTAAAATCAATGTTTGTCCACTGATTTGTGCTACAAATGCAATTTCTGTATGATTCAAATGATTTCTGTAATTTTTGTATTCAAAATAGCTGTATTTTGCGTATTTCCTGTTTGATTACAGCGTATGAAGAGGGCATACGTGAGCTCACAGTTATTCTTCTTCAGTGGTTGCTTAAGTAGCTCTAGTAGCTTAAGTAGTCAAGTAGGATTCAAGGAGTCTGTTATTTTATGTTTTGCTCTGACTGACTGCAAAAATTGCACATGTAACTAATATTTCAGCTAAAAAAATATCTGCCTAGTTTTCTGTATAGTCCACCTTGGTGTTTTTTGGAGGCATACTGAACAGCTAAACATTTTACATTCTTCCTTAAGACAGGGATGAGAGTAAGGACTGTTGGGAGAGAGTCGTTTTAATGAAATTTTATACTGCACACCAAACTGAAAGAAAACTTCCTCATTTCCCAGACAGCATTTGTGTTGGGTGATGGAGGGTGTGAAGAGTCTCCTGATAAGTCTGATGCATCTTGCAATCATTTCAAATACAGGATTAAAAACTTTTAAGTCAAAATTTTGTAATAACTTTTTTAAAAGTAATATTGGTTCGTTGCATATGCTGTATGTATACATGTATATTTTTGTAAATTTTAGTACAGTTCATTTAGCATAGAAAGTCAGTATTAAAGATTAAGTTAGAATATTTAGTTGTTTTTACAAAAGTAAGGAACACTTCTTAAATGTGTTTGGACTACAAAAGAAAGGCATGTGCATTCTAACAGTTGTGTAAAAATACTTGTTTTTTTTTTGTAAACGTATTTAATATATAATAAATGCTTACACTTAACAATATTCTTTATTTGAGATGGAATATACTTTTAGAAAATCTAAAAGACTTCCGTTTGAAGTTTTAGATATTTTTAGTTTGAAATGATGATTTGAAGTGTTAGTTTTTGCATTATGATTGCAGTCAAAACTGTACAAGGAGACTACACAAAAACATTGACATTTTGTTTGTTTTATGTGTGTTTGCTTGTGCGTGTAAAAGAGACAAAGGTGTTATTTGTTTCACATATTCTCTAATCTTTTTCTTTATTACTGTTGTACCTGTACAAAGGGGTGTGTGTGTGTGTGTCTTTCACACTTTTAGTGCTTTAGAGTGCCCCTTCACTGTTACGCACTTTATCACGATGGATTAGTATTTTTGTAAACAAAATATTCTCTGAATGTTCATATTTTTAACTATTTCCCATTAATTTCTTATGGCGGTACTTTCAGTCAGCTAAAACCACAAATGTGGCTATTATTTTTACAACCACTGAGCATGCCTGAACCATGGCATCATTTCTTCCTTTTTTATTCACACATTGAAGACTACCAGAGGGTTACTTTACAATAAGACACTCTATAGATGTGCTTACCTTTCCTAACGGTGTCACTGTGTGGGAAAAATGTCAATAAACATGTTTATAATGTATCACAGAATGTCTCAATCTGAACCCCACACAAAAACAGGATAACATGATTGCACTTTTATTTTAACTGAATACAGAAATATGGATCGAAATTAAAACAATCTATGACATTTAAAGTTCACTCAGGAAAGTACTTTAACTTGACATCAACTTTCATCTGGCCTTTAACTCTCTCATTTTATTAGCCTGAAGGTATAACAATAACATCTAATTCATTAATTTTCTTTCCAAGCTTAGTCCCTTTATTAATCTGGTGTCACCACAGCAGAATGAACCGCCAATTTATCCAGCATATGTTTTAGGCAAGCGGATGCCCTTCCAGCTGCAACCATCACTGGGAAACATCCATACACACTCATTCACACACATACTCTAAAGACAATTTAGCCTACCCAATTCACCTATACCACGTCTTTGGACTTGTGGTGGATACTGGAGCACCCGGTTGCACAGAATGTCTTTTCCAATAAATATAACAATGATATTTGTACATTTCATTAATTTACTGATTTATGTTTAAATAAAGTATGACGAATAAAAGATAAATTAGTTATTAAACTATTATCAAACACACACATTCTTAAATGTGCAAAGACATTCTCCCTCCTGCAGCCAGAAGAGGTTACATGAACTGACACATTAGTACTGGAAGTATTGTGTCCGCTAATTTTAGTCAGAGTTTAAATTATTACTAATAATCAGTCATTAGATTGAAAGTAATTAGCATTTAGAGTGAGTACAAAACAGAAGCCCCTGATGCTATTTAAAAATGCTTAGTTTTCTAAATGGCCTTTGGATTAGTTCTTGTCTAAGCATGTTGTCAAGCACACCCTTATGTGACAAGCACAAACAATGATTAAAACACACCTAACAAACACAATGTAACAAACCTAAAAATATCTACATCACCCAATCAAGTGTAGCATATTTTATTACGCTTTCCACTTGTGTATTGTAAATGCTGCTTTTATAAAATGGAAATAACAAAACATTACCTTAATCGTGTTACATTAGGCTAATATTGTAAAGAATCACCATAATCCATTGACAAATTGTCCATCTTGTGATGCTGGATCACATGAGATGATGAAGTTCTTGATGGACCTGATTGGCTGTAAATACTTGTCTTATCATCACTGTCAGCCAATAAGAGACCACCTCTATGTTCGGACAGGCTTTAAAACACACTCAGTTGTAAGCTACCACAGTCAGTCATTTAGTTGGTTTCTGAAAGGTAAGTGTAAATCTGTCTCTTTTTCTCCAAGAAATATTGCTTGTATGTTATGTAGAGTATGTGATATTTAACTTCATTTATAGTGTACAGGTTGTGCTGTGACTTGTTTAAAGTGTTAAATCATTAAGGTTTTGCTCCCTGTAACTGGTTAAAATGTTTTCTTTACATTGCTTCAAATTGAGTCTTGTTTTCCTCTGTCAGTCTTTAGGCAGGATGATGTTTGCTTTGCTCGTCACACTGTGCATTAGTGCAGTGTTTGCTGCTTCAACTATAGACATGCAGTTAGATGACCACTGGAACTCCTGGAAGAACCAGCATGGAAAAAGCTATGATGAGGTGGGAAGACTATAGTTTGTAGCCATATATCAGCATAACATATATGACGCAATAGATGTGCCTATGTGTTTATAATAAAGTTGTGCTTTGCAATGACTGACATCTGCTTTCTACTCCAGGACGTAGAGGTTGGGAGGAGAATGATTTGGGAGGAGAACTTGAGAAAAATTGAGCTACACAACTTTGAGTACTCCATGGGAAACCACACCTTTAAACTGGGAATGAATCAATTTGGTGACATGGTGAGCAGTTTATTAATAGAGTCAAGTCATTTATTTCTCTGTCTATATTGCTTTAAATAATCCTAATTGTCAAACAGATTTACAAAGAAAACAAACAATCACAATTCACAGATGATCAAAATGTTGTCTTTGTTTGTTAAATGATTTTTAAATGAACATAATTAGTTAATTGCACATACTTGATTGGAGATTTAAGTCTTGTGTGTTTTAATAAATCCTTTTTGAAGATGACTAATTTTCATTTTCAGGTGCTATTGACACCTTTTTAAAGCACTATTTGTCAGGTTGTTTCATTAAACTTCACTACATTCTCTTTATTAGACAAATGAGGAGTTCAGACAGGCAATGAATGGTTATAAGTATGACCCCGACCGGAAGTCAAAGGGCGCATTGTTCATGGAACCCAGCTTTTTTGCAGCCCCTCAACAGATTGATTGGAGACAGAAGGGCTATGTTACTCCTGTCAAAGACCAGGTAAGCTCTAAGTAAATGCAAACTTCAAATATTTTAAGGTAAATTAGGATCTGGTTGCATATATTACAATTGATCTATTTCCAGTTGAACAGGTAAACCCAGTTTGTGCTAAAATATAAATGGCTTTTAAATGTCAGTATGTGTGTCTGTATAGCTTTACTGTTTGGTGACTCTTCTCTCTGTGGTTTTAGAAACAATGTGGATCTTGCTGGTCTTTCAGTTCAACGGGTGCCTTGGAGGGTCAGCTCTTCCGTAAAACTGGAAAGATGATTTCTCTGAGTGAGCAAAACTTGGTGGACTGTTCCAGACCACAGGGCAATCAAGGCTGTAACGGAGGCCTCATGGACCAGGCCTTCCTGTATGTTAAAGAAAACAACGGGCTGGATTCTGAGCAGTCATACCCTTATCTTGCAAGAGTAAGTATCATTTATGTGCTCTTGATGTGCATCTATGATGGGTGTTAACCTTAAGGGGTTATTAATACAATTTGTTTTTACCAAACAATTTTTTTTTTTGTACATGTAGAATTTGGCTATTGTATTTTTGTGTAACTTAAATGACATTCGAAATGTAACTTCTAGATAATTATTTATTGCATACTGTAAGTCTACTTCATTTTTTGTGTGGTATAAATGCATATTTAATGTGTGTGTTTATTTTCTTGATTAAATGCAACTATTTATTATAGTCCATTATGCACATCAACCATATAATGGTAGGAATTCAATTCATGCTCTGGGTCATGCTTGACTGTACATACAAATGAAACATATTTTTAAAATGTAAAGTGAACAGAAAATGCTTGTGAATCTATGCACAAGTGAACTTGGAACATTTGGAAATTTGTTAAAAAAAACTTAATTCAATTCATTCATTCATTTTCTTTTCGGCTTAGTCCCTTTATTAATCCGGGGTCGCCACAGCGGAATGAACCGCCAACTTATCCAACATTTGTTTTACGCAGCGGATGCCCTTCCAGCCACAACCCATCTCTGGGAAACACATCCATACATTCTCATTCACACTCATACACTACGGACAATTTAGCTTACCCAATTCACCTGTACCGCATGTCTTTGGACTGTGGGGGAAACCGGAGCACCCGGAGGAAACCCACGCAACCACGGGGAGAACATGCAAACTCCACACAGAAATGCCAACTGGCCCAGCCGGGGATCGAACCAGCGACCTTCTTGCTGTGAGGCGAACGTGCTAACCACTCGGCCACCGTGGCGCCCTTAATTCAATTCAATTCATCTTTATTTGTATAGCGCTTTTACAATGTAGATTGTGTCAAAGCAGCTTCACATAGAAGGTTATAGTAAATTGAAAATTTACTCAGTTTAGTTATTAGCTAGTATATTATTAGCTAGTATATGGCTGAGTTCAGTTCAGTTCAGTGTTGTTTAATATTCACTACTTTAGTTCAAACACTGAAGAGTAATCCATCGATGCGCAGCTCTAGCTGCAGTCTAGGCGCCAGAGGTTGGAGAACTTGAGGCTCGTCTGTCCTTGGAGGGTCACAGGAATCCGTCTCTTGCTTGCTACTCTGCCAATCAGCTGCTCAGGATACAGCAAGGTCCAGGGTTATGGAGCCTTGGAATCGTCTCGTCACGGGTCTTGGATCGCATCCGTGGCTCTGCATAGTCTTTGGGGGCCTGGGGATGAGTATCCCCAGTTGGTAATAGAGAACAAAGAAAATAATTAGCGTAGCTGCAGTTCATAGTGTGTATAAAGGAGATGCGTGGAGCACATTCATGCATCATACAGCAAAGTGATGTATTGAGTGTATGCTTTACTAAAAAAGATAGGTCTTTAATCTAGTTTTGAACTGTGAGAGTGAGTCTGAGCCTCGGACATTATCAGGAAGGCTATTCCAGAGTTTAGGAGTCATAAATGAGAAGGCTCGACACCCTTTACTTGATATTGCTATTCTGGGTACTAAAAAAATATTTTACCTGCCACCCAACTTTTTTCCACTACTTCATCCCTTTAGGGGGCTCTGTTAAGTTTCCCTGCTAGCACAATTGTTTTCGACGACAGATTGTGGAAAATCTAAATTTTGCTTTTCTTAATCACGTTGAATTTGAATCTCATTAAGTATTTTTAAATGTCAATGTACCAATTTTCTCATTTTAACTTTTAGGATGATCTGCCATGCCGGTATGACCCCCGTTTTAATGTCGCTAAAGATACCGGATTCGTCGACATCCCCAGTGGTAGCGAGCCTGCTCTGATGAATGCTGTTGCTGCTGTGGGTCCTGTATCTGTTGCTATTGATGCAGGACATCAATCCATACAGTTCTATCAGTCTGGTAGGTGTCTGATATCCCTCAATTCTTCAGTTTTATTGTGCTTTAGGACCTGCCGTATTTAGTTCAGTTGAATCGCGAGTTCGTTTTCCCATTTGGTGCGGTTCGTTTGGGCAGGTGTGAATGTAGCAATCGCACTCAAGTGCGCACCAAAAGCGAGAGAGGTGGCCTCGGTACGCTTTCAAATGAACCCTGGAGTGGTTCATTCGTGGTTAGAACATAATCCGAACTAAAACAGACCTAACCGCAGAGAGAGGGAAAACATTACCTGATGGATCGTTGGTAATATTTCTGGAAGATGACCATGTCGTAGTTCAGCCAAATTAATTCATGCCTCTTGCTTACGCCTTTGCCGATTGCAATGCATTAAAACATTGTTTTCCAGGCACAGCCACGCTTCATTCTTGAAATATATAGTTTGTCTAAAGTGATGTATACTATGACCAGGGATACAATCAGCCAGTGCAGTGACATTTTGTGTCTGCCGGTCTGTGTGTTTACTTGCGGGAGTTCCACGTTAATTCTGACCAATTGAAAAGCCGTTTAGGAAATACGTTCAATAACATCTGGCCAATGAGTGATGTGGATTTTGTCACATGATTGCATTCTGGTTCATTTCAACTGGTTCGGACCAAAGCAATCAATGTGGTGTGAAAAGGACCCAAAATGGCAGAAAAATGCAACAATGTATCATCCGATACCCTTGGTCCAGACCAAATGAACCGAACCACAGATGTGAAAGCACCCTTAATTGTATTTTTGCTAAAATTGTTGTCTATGCATTTATTGCAAACTTGTAATACGTACTCTGTCTGAACTTACTCTGCCTTAAATTATTTTTATTATTCTGAACTTTAGGCATCTATTATGAGCCGGCGTGTAGCAGTAAACAACTTGATCATGGAGTCTTGGTGGTTGGCTATGGTTATCAGGGTGCTGACGTTGCTGGGAATAGATACTGGATTGTGAAGAACAGGTAGGATACCAACAATCTTTAGTTTTGCTGCCACAAGCTTGATTGCATGTTTTTTTATTTACTACTTAAATAACCCCCCCACCCCCACCCCCACCCACCCTCTTTTTTTTAGCTGGACTGACAAATGGGGTGACAAAGGCTACATCTACATGGCTAAAGACAAAAACAATCACTGTGGCATTGCAACATCGGCCAGCTATCCCCTAATGTAAGGCCACTGGAGCTTTCGCTGCAATCTTAAAATGACAGTTTATGGTTTCTCTTTATTTTAATGTACTTCTTCAATTTTATCAAATTATTCTACAGTTAGCCTATGCTATGTGGTAGTATTTTGGGAAAATCAATTCTTCTTTTGTTTCTTAAAATCATAGTTTTAGTTTGGATGACTGCAAATATATTTGAAGCAAGTGTCTTCTATAAAGTTAAGATTATCCATGAATGTACAAATGCTGTGCTAAAGCTATTGTACTTAACCTGTAAATTGATAAATATTAAATATTCTGGCATGGAAAGCTCAAGTCTGTACTGTATTTATTTGCACATAGATCTCATGCATGCATGGCTATCCTGTAGCCATCTTTTTTTTATTCTTTTTTTTTAATGGTTTTAAAAGTGTTTCTTACATTCTCTGTTGAACTTAATGGTGTGTACATCCAGTTTCATGCTGCATTTAAGAGATTAAGACTAAGCTATTCTGATTATTTGATAACATTCTGTATACAGTAACTGGATCAAATGCATGATCGCAAAGAAATCCATTTAAAGGTACATCAGCATTCAACAGCATTGTTTAATATTCATCATTTATCATTACTAGCATGTAAGTGCAAATGTTTAATTCTAATTAACTGTAATGTGTACGTTAACTCATGCAAAAATAGGATAAGAGAACATTCTGGATTGGAGAGAATTATTAAGCATTTGTTGTTGTTTTTTCTTGAAGTAGGGCTGTTCAATAACCTCTTGAAATGTGGTTTGAGGACATCATTGTAGAGTTGACTTTACTGTACAGCAGTAGTGTGTGTGAAATAACTCATCATAAACATAGAAGGCTTATTTTTCATATAAATTTCACGAGGCACTTAGAGGTTTTTTGCATCTAAACTCTTTATATTTATATACTGCAGAAAGACATATCGTCACTTTAGAATTATAAGGCTCCATCTGACATTTGTCAATTTAGTTATTGACTTATTATTATTATTATTATTAATTGTCAGTTTATTTACATTTTTGGGATGTTTTTTTATATAAGTTATTTACATTTTAAGACGTTTTATTTAAAAAACAAATGTTACTCATGTACTGTTTGCTATGAAATGCAAAAACTTTGAAGCTCAATATCTCAGTGTAAGGGTCCATCTATTAGTCCAATGAGGGAGCTAACAGTATGGGTGAAGATAAATGCATGTAAGCCTTTTAGCACATGTGAAAATAAATATTTTTACTTATGAAAACAAATTTTGATTCGCTTTCATCTCCGAATTTAATCTGACTCCAATTTATTATAATTTAGATATTCATTCATTCATTCATTCATTCAATTCAAGCCGATTACCTTATAGGTTATGATTTGGTCTAATTTAGATTGATTTACCTAATAAATCCTTATTTTCAGTTAATGGTTCATTGTTTACCCGAAGTTGCTTAGAGTCAGTATGCTGGCCAGTTACATCTGCTCACGGACAACACCCTCGCCAGTTCTGGTTCTTAGATAGAGGATATAAACTGTACACTAATTTCCTTTAAGTAATAATAGGCCGCCCCATGCTTGCTCATACATAAAGAAAGTTTGATTTAGTTACTAGATTATAACATACTAAGTCAGTAGATTGTCAGAAATCAGCAGGTCTTAAATGTTGTGCCTAAATGCTCCATCCATTTTAGCCTGAATGTATGACGAATCCCGGTCGTCGGTTGCGAAAACTCCAGCCTAAGACAATCTACTAGATTCAAATGATTTCAGGAGATATTTAGTTAAACAAGAATTTTACATTTATTTGTCAGGCAAAGATTTTCCATTCCAATTCACATAATTACACAAGATAAGCCAATTCAAATTGTACAACATCAATTACTCCAAGATAGATTAAGAGTGAATACCTGACTAAGTAGAAATACGTTGTAGTATATGAGTTCTGATCCATAGCTCAGACACTGATACACTACAACGGGGTCTTCTGGCTACAGAAATCCCACTGGCCTATACCACACCTTTACCTTATATACTCAATCTCAGAACAAACAGCCATAAATTCAAGACAATAGAAGCGTCACAGAGACCCTTGCCTGGTGACTTTGAGGTGTTAATTATCTCTGGAGGGGGGAGCATCTGGCAGAGATTTTATTAAAGTCAAAACCCAAATAACCACTTACAAGTGAAATATCACAGTGACATTAAGACCACTTTACCAATCACACAGAGACATTTAAAATGATACCAAACATGAAGATAAAGCTATAAGATACACCATATTAAAACCTTGAACATTTTAGGTGAAATGTAAATGATCTGCTCTGATGGAGAAGGTAACTGAAAGGTCAAGAAGGGGGCTTGGTGTGAAAGGAGCAAAGTGTCACATTGCTGCATTCCCTCTGGTATTATCAAAGATATACAGTCAAGAAGATAAGCTCAGGATGACTTGAATTGAATAGTTGAACAGCTGGTCTCGTGATCTTCTATTCAGATTAGAAAGTTTATTGTTTTGTGCCTGACCATTCCCGTGGTCTTCTCTCGTGGAATTCCATAACAATTCTCAGGGTATTATTATTATGGAAAGATATAACCATCCATCAGAATCATTCAGAACACAGATAGAACCTTGTCATTCCAAGATGACGATATGTTGATTACAAAAGAGAAGAAAAATTATGTTATCCCGCTTAAACATCTTGAACACGTAACAAATAGTTGAACAGCTGGTCTCGTGATCTTCTATTCAGATTAGAAAGTTTATTGTTTTGTGCCTGACCATTCCCGTGGTCTTCTCTCGTGGAATTCCATAACAATTCTCAGGGTATTATTATTATGGAAAGATATAACCATCCATCAGAATCATTCAGAACACAGATAGAACCTTGTCATTCCAAGATGACGATATGTTGATTACAAAAGAGAAGAAAAATTACTTCAATGAACATAACCAAATGTGTTTTAGGATGGATTTTAAATTCAATCAAATTACTGTACTTAACATAAAACTTGTATTAGCAACAATATTTAACTGCCCTTTTTGGTCCTTCAGCCACTGTCCCACAGGAGGTCTGTGTACATCCCTACACCACTTCGCATAAGTACCTTCCTTAGGTAGATCTTTCTGGTATCAGTACTTTACTGATGCACGACGGCGTCAAGGCTGATTTTATACTTCTGCGTCAAGCACGTGTATGGTCCCGCGCAGCATTTCATACAGTTGCACAGCCCTCGTCGTGGTTTATGCCAATACGCACCTCTCAAAAAATACATTCTCCCATGTACAACATGAAACATTTATTCCCTCCAGTTTTCACACAATACCTTTGTTCTCTCTTAAAAGTTCATTTAATTTACTTAATTTTTAAAAATAGAATCATGCAAAAGTATTGTAAGGAGACATGCACAATGTTTGATTAGTTTTACAATGCTAAAATGTCTGCATGAACACTTTGCACATGCAGGACTTTTGCCAGCTCACGTGCGTAGTGGAAAGCAAACGCCAAAAGGTGCGGATATCAATAAGGAAAATGTAATCATCAGAAAATGCTTACCAAATGTTTGTTAAAAATGCCTTCAATGTTTAGTTTACAATACCTTTAGTTTTGTTTTACCAGTTGTTTTGTATTATAGAACTTAATGAATGTTTATGAGTTTCTTTAAACATATGCTTTTAAATGATGATTCATGTTTTAATATGGAAATTATTCATAAAATCACTTTGCCTTTCCAGTAATATTTATTTTCATACATATTGTGATTAAGAAGGAGCTGTCCAACACTTGTACCTTTTTTATGAGAACAACTGCGTACCTTCATTTCAGTTGTACCATAAAAGGTACAGAACAGTATCATAAGGTACATAACTTTTACAAAGGTACAAAACTATTCCTTACAGAGCCCATATTATACATTGAAAAGGGTCATATTTTGGTTTTGGGGGTCTCCAACAGCAGGCTGATCTGATTGCATGGTCAAAAAACACTTTCATTGTCTTATAATTGTCAGGGTTCTGCCAATCATGTCTTGTTAATCCTTGTTTTGCGGCAGAACCCGGACGCTAGCTCTGTCTATGTCCTTGTGTCTATGTATGCGTGCGGATTGTGGGCGCGCCTGGGCCGTGCGCGCTTCCGTTTGATACGGGCGCGTGGGGTCTGGGCGTGTTCGCGATCGCGCGTGCTCGTCCTGGTGTTTGTTTTGTCGGCTTCGCGATGCTTCATTCACGGCGCCTCCGTTTAGGTTGCGATGGCGCTGGGATGGGGCATGCGCGTTGCTTATGTGTGAGTGCACGGTAGGATGTTTTCATTTTATCGTGTGCTTGTGTCTTGCGTTTAGTCCTCTGTTGTGTTCAGCACGTGGTGTGTGTGTTTACACACACACACCGCGTGCTTGTGTCGTCATGTGTTCTAGTCATGTGTGAGTGCGTGGCTTGTGTTTGTCACGCACTCGCCTGTCTATTGTCAAGCCCCACCCTCCTTGTTAACCCATTATTAGTTTATTATGTTCACCTGTCTGTTTGTTAATCTTGTCTGCTTTAAATTCTCCTCATGTCTGCTGTCCTGTGCCAGTTCGTCATCGTTCCTCGTCGAGATTTTCCTGTCAAGTCTTGTCCAGTCCTGTCCAGCCCTGCTCTATCCCTGCCAGCCCAGTCAAGTTTGTTTTTTGATTGTTTATTTGTTTTATTAATGTTTTCCCCCTCGGGGTAGTTTATTTTGCTGTTTTGTTTTATTTTTTATTAATAAATACCCATTTTGTTCCTGCAATTGAGTCCTCATCCTTTTCCCCAACCTGAAACCGTGACAATAATATGCATTTATTTTTACCTTATTATCCCAGCGACTCCTATATGAATCGTTCAGTGATTCATTTGTTCCAAAACCCCTCCTTAGCGCGATGCTAAACTGCGCTGATTGGACCGATGACCCAGTCTGTTGCGATTGGTCGACAGTGCTCAGCATGATATAATGCCCACCACGGCTTATCAACATTGAGGTAGTCATAGCGTGTGCGTGAGCTAATCTGCTAACACTCGTTTTTATCGGGAGTCGCCCGTATTTCAGACACCTCACCCCTGAAACTAGCCCCCTATCTCCCAGCATATCACTCTAATTCTTAACCAGAAGTAAAAACAGCGACATACATTCAGTATTAGTGCACACAGCGGCAAAAGCGGAACCATTATAATCAGCACAGCCGCTTGTGTGTAGCAGAGCTCATGGTGGCCATAGCAACGACAAACAGCAGAGGAACACGCTCAAATGCATTTCAATCCGTAAACACAGCGGCACGCGTTGCGTTTACAACGTGCTTTTGGACGCGATATGAGAATACAAGTTAACCAGATACACTATAAGCGGTTACAAGTTACAAAACACAATTAAATGCATCATTTACAAGCTAGAGAAAACAATGAGGCGACCGTTTTAATCGCACTTACTCACACTTGCTGGATAGCAGGCCAGGGAAATGTCCTGATGCTCCTAATCCTCCGTTGTAAGCACTCCTTGGAGGGGGAACAGCTCATGGCTGGGTTTAATGCTGAGGTATTTCTGCAGAAACTACTAACTCATCAAAGTCTCATCTCTGGGTTCTCTGCACACTTCCAATATCCAGCTAAGCACAGTGCTCTTCACTGTGTTGCCAGATGTAGCTGACTTATTTCAGCCCAAACCCTGTCCAAAAGGTTTTACCTGCACAATCAAATTTAAAACCGCCCGATCTGGCAACTTTTTCGCACCGCTGTTGTTTGTGGGTGGGGTTGGGGGTTTCGAATCTGCGCGTGCATAAATGGGCGGGGCTTTATGTTTCGCGTTCACGTCATGCCGAAGCGGCTAAAGACTCGTAAGCACGGCGACTCGTTTGAGGAACTATGAGTCGACTCTTTTATAGATGAATCAATAGTTTTAAACACTGTGCACTTTCAGAATTAAGCCTTAGCTGGACATTTCACTTCACTTAGAGCTGTGTGACACACTACATACAAGCTCATTTTCAAAAACCCATAATAGGGGCTCTTTTAGGAACATTATTTGTACCACTGTGTACCTTTTTTCTGAGAGTGCACCTCTGAATGAGCGAGTTATAGCTACTACATTAAGGTAGCGTTCTGAAAAAAAACAAAACCAAAGAAGAAACTCAGTAGAAGAACATACCAACCTGCCAGCTAGCGTTTCGGAAGCATTATTGCAGAGTAACACATACAGCACGCATGAGTAATAATGCACAGCTACGCACAAGGCATGCGCTGTGGGTCACGGTGATTGCTTGATGCAGAAGTATAAACCAGGTTTCAACTATGGCAAGGGTTATATTGACTCCGCGAAAGCTGCACCGGACCATACGTGCATGCTTGACGCAGAAGAATCAGCCTTAAAGGTGCGCGCAACTGTATTTCTCTGCGGACTGCAAGACGAGGTGTAAGATGAATGAGCATAACTTGTAGTAAGTTAGAGGTTTTACTAGCAGATATCAAGATCCAATTGAACCATGTGAGAAGTCAAAATGTTGTTGGCAAAATGGCGGAAATACTTACCAGAGATCATTTTCATCAGATGTTTCATGAGTTTTCTCCAAATTTATCCACATTTGATATATTATAGGGTTGGGAAAGATCTAGACGTTAATAGCTATAATGGTTGGGCTTAGAGTTGGGGAAGGTGTAGACACTAATAACTAGGGTTGGGGAAGGTGTAGACGTTGATAACAGTAATGGTTGGGTTTAGGGCTGGGGAAATTGTAGACGTTAATTACAGTGATAGTTGGGTTTAGGGTTTGGGAAGGTGTAAACGTTAATTACAGTGATGGTTGTGTTTAGGGTTGGGTGAAGGTGTAGACATTAATAACTGTGATGGTTGGGTTTAGGGTTGGGGAAGGTGTAGACGCTAATAACTGTGGTGGTTAGGTTTAGGGTTGGGGAAGGTGTAGACATTAATAACAGTGATGGTTGGGTTTAGGGTTGTGGAAGGTGTAGACGTTAATAACAGTGATGGTTGGGGAAGGTGTAGACATTAATAACTGATGGTTGGGTTAAGGGTTGGGGAAGGTATAGATGTTAATAAATGTAATGTTGGTTTCAGGTGTGGAGTAGGTATAGATGATAATAACTCGTGTACAGTGCCATCTTGCTGACGACAAAGTGTTGACATGTCTCCATAATATCAAGTTACACCTCTAATGTACTACAAGTTATGCCCCTGTCTTGCAGCCCAGACAGACTCGGTCTGTGACTGCGCGAAGGTTGTGGTGGAGCATATGGGTGTGCTTGACACAGAAGTTTAAGTGAAGTTTCACAAACTAATTTCGAGAGGAACACGTGATACAATTGACCGCAGCTGGTCCATCATTTACAATCACCAGCCTGCCAATCAGATTAAACCAATCCCACTATAAGTATCCCAGCATACATCACTCCCTTATCTCCGTTTTTCCGAAGAAGCTCCCGACAGGACAGCTCCAGTTCCTTCACGAGTTTAAAACTCTCTCTACAACTTTCAACAAAATAACAACAGCAACAGGAATTTCATCTGCAGCCATCTTCAACAACAGATAACATGAACAAAACTCCGCTCTCCACTGAAGCCGGCTAGACACCAAAGCTCTTTTAAGAGGCCTATCTGCTCAACCACGACAAGAACCCAACACAGCATACAATCGCCACCTACCTTCTCTAGCTTCTTTTTACGCCTCCGCAAGATCATCATTCCTCTCGTCCAGCAAGATGACAGCTTTTAAAAATCCGTCAGCCTCTCACAAAGTGGAACCACCACTATTTCACCTTCTCCACCAATCAGATTCCCTCGTTCGGTCACGTGTACGGAGCCGCTGAAGTTACAGTAAACACCCCTTGAAGGCGCTCAAGCGCAAAACTGTCAATGCGAGCACAGACGCCCAGAGACGATATGAACGTGGAGCTGCTTATTGTTCACAAGTGCAATAATCATTTCTTCATCGCTAGAGCTACTACTTGATCAATCTATGCTCTGCCGATCTGAACAACAAGTGTGTAAACTTCCTCTTCTTCTCCTGTGTAATAAGCGGGTGCCAGAAGCTTGGCGCCACAGCGTGCGCCATCTAACGTCAAGGAGTGAAATTGCATTCTCTTTCGCTCGACGCCAGAGTAAATGACTTGGGCTAGAATGCAGGAAAAAGCCAACGATAGATGCGAACGAAGGGCGTCCCGGCGTGTACGAGCCTTTACCGTCAAAAAACGCTGCTTCCTACTAAAACACCCTCTCTCCATGCAGAGAAGCCTTAGATGTATAAGGCTGTACTGACACCTGGTGGACAATTACCAATATACAATTCAAAGCCCCTTCAAGTAATACAGATGTTTTTTACAGAACTTGACATACTGCATCTACCTCAATATTGTCAATGGACATCTCTCCCCACCAAATGGACAACGAGGAACCAACAGCCATACTGGATGACAGATACTGATGTTCTTAACCCAATCTTCTCAGGATGCCGTGCAGTCTGCTGTTAACCTGATCATGACAACCTCCTGCCCCCTTATACTCCCCTCCCATGAAAAGAACTTCAATCCCCAAAAAATCCCCTGCATATATCTGCACCCAATTGCAATTATTGCGGCGTATGCCAAGTTAATTGTAAAAAAAAAAAAAAAAAAAAAAAAAAAACTCACACAGGATTTATCAACTCCTGTCAATATCTTTATACTGAAATTTGGTCACACTATGATGCTAACTTTTCTGAATTTCTCATTTCAGGTTTGTCTAACGGATCCCACTCCAGTGTCTTGACTCTCCCGTCCTACAACCGCGCCTGCCCCAACCTACAATCCGACAGCATTGAACCAGAAGCGGTTGAGCAATTAACCAAGAAAGAGATTGATAACAATTTTTAATCTCCCCCCTCCTTTCTAGTGTGTATCGTATCAGCCCCATCAAAGTGGCGACTGGAACATTTTCTGAAAAAAAAAATAAATAAATAAATAAATAAAAAAAAAAAAAAAAAAAAAAAAAAAAA
>CAIGQQ010034758.1:1999258-2021676 GCA_903798035.1 Danio albolineatus | reverse complement strand
ATAATAATAATAATAATAATAATAATAATAATAATAATAATAAATAAATAAATAATCGACCGGATCATTTCATTATCTTCCATTTTGGAAAAACAAGCATATCTTAAACGCCAACTTTTGTCAATACTAAGACATCTGAATTTCGTTATGCACATCAATCCCCAGGGATGCCCCTCCATCTCTCACCTCCTCCAACTTGCAGCATCGATAGGACGAGACTATCATTTTATCCGATCCACGCCGTAACGAACTCAGCCTTTGAATTTCCTTCCTTGAGTGCTGGAACGGCCGCTCATAGCGATTTAATCTCATTCCCCGTAGATGTAATGTAATGTAATGTGTATTTATATAGCGCATTTATTGTGTATGGCCATACACCCAAAGCGCTTTACAATCACGAGGGGGGTTCTCTCCACACCACCACCAGTGTGCAGCATCCACTTGGATGATGCGACGGCAGCCACAGGACAACGGCGCCGGTGCGCTCACCGCACACCAGCTATTGGTGTAGTGGAGAGACAGTGATAGAGCCAATTCGGAGGAAGGGGATGATTGGAAGGCCATGATCGTAAGGGCCGATTGAGGGACTTTGGCCAGGACACCAGGGTTACACCCCTACTCTTTACGAGAAGTGCCATGGGATTTTTAATGACCACAGAGAGTCAGGACCTCAGTTTAACGTCTCATCCGGAGGACGGCGCCCACTGACAGTGTAGTGTCCCCTTCGCTTTTGCTGGGGCATTAGGACTTGCATAGACCGCAGGTCGGGTGCCCCCTGCTGGCCTCACTGACACCACTTCCGACAGCAACCTAGTTTTCCTATGTGGTCTCCCATCCGGGTACTGACCGGGCTCAGCCCTGCTTGGCTTCGGTGAGTAACCGCTCTTGGGCTGCAGGGGTGATATGGTAGATACTAATCTTTACACAGACACTGCCCCCTCTGTAGGTTTTGGAGGATATTACCAAGGCCGCTGGTTTGCTTCAGACTGGCCTCCCCAAACGTTAGAATTCCATCTCAGCAGCATTCTTCAGCATTATTTGAATTATACCCCCTAGTAGCTGCTGCTATATTATGGGGAGACGAATGGTCCACCTCCAGCATCCTCGTCCACTGCGACAACGAAGCTGTTGTGCACTGTATTAATAAAGGACGCTCACATTCTCCCACTTTAATGCTGTTACTCCGCTGCCTTATTTGGGCATCAGCAAAAAAAAAAAAAAAAAAAAAAAAAAAAAAAAAAAAAAAAAAAAAAAATTATTGTGACTGCCGTACATGTTCCGGGTTTTCATAAACAAATTGCTGACTCTCTCTTGCTTCCATTTTCAGAAATTCAAACAATTGGCACCAGAAGCGGAGACGTACCTGACGCCAGTCCCTCAATATCCAGAGACGATACTCCCATGGACCACCCCAAGCACAACCTGCACCAAACATCCATATCCCTCATCCTCCAGGCAGTTTCCCCCAGAACCCTGCAATCATATCTCACCGCAGGGAAAGCATTTAAACATTTTCATTCCCTGTACAACACTACATTCCCCAATTTTTCCCTACTCACAATCACTTCATTCATCACATATCTTCATACACTCAACACATCCAAGCCAACTCTATCAAGAGTTACCTAAGCGGAATTCAGTTTTCCACAAGCTTATTTACGGCCCATTTCAGACTCCATAGCCAACCCCCAAACCAGCCTTCTTATTAAAGGCATCCAGAAAGTAAACCCCTCCCTCCCAGACCCCAGGCTACCCATCACTCACACTATTCTTTCCAAGTGCATTTCCACACTAAGGAAAGGTTACTTATCCCCCCACACAGACCATACCCTAGATGCCATGTTTACTCTTGCCTTTTTCGGATTTCTTAGATGTTCCGAATTCACAACTACATCTTTATTTGATCCCAACATCCACCCCACCATCTCTGATCTGACTTTGATTGACGAGGAAACCATATCTTTCCTCATCAAACAAAGTAAAACAGACCAATACAGGAAAGGACACTTCATATACATATTTAACATCCCCTCCCCTACAAGCCCATTCCAAACACTCCTAGCCTACATTCACTACAGAAAAACACTAAATTCCAGCCCCCTCTCCCCCCTCTTCATTGACGATACTAATCACCCAGTAACACGGTTTTGGTTTCAAAAACACCTCAAAGCAGTCCTCAGACATTCAGGCTTCCCATCAGAATCATACTCTAGTCATTCATTTAGAATCGGTGCAGCAACCACAGCAGCTCACAAAGGGCTTTCACAACAGCACATACAAACCCTGGGAAGGTGGTCTTCTGACGCCTTCAAAGCATACATCCGCCTTAGCCACAGCCACCCCAAGGAAGCCCAAAAGGCACTCACCAGCAGTCACCCTAACCCCAGCACCCAAGGCCGGGCGGCTATACAGCCACACCAACCTCCCAAGGGCAAGGGCATGACCCAGCCACACCAGCTTCCCGAGGGCGGGAGGACAACCACCATGCAGACTTCTCAAGGGCGCGGGCACGACCCAGCCATTTAACCCTCTTACTTCTTTCCAGCTCTGAGTAAACTCAGCTTTCTCCCCGAATCAGACCTACTCCAGCGGAGTACATCCCGCCCAGGCCCCCCCGTCACCCCCGCCCCCCCCGGCCTTCTGCCACAGGAGTTTCACTACCCCCTCCTCTTCCCCGACTCCTGTCGGACCCTGACCCCATGGCTCTGACTCAGCCATCTCTCAGCCCCTCCCCCCCCGGCCCTAGCTTTTTCCTATTATATGACATTATAAATAATGTCATATAATACAACTCTACTTCTTTTCTAATTATCCAAATCTATATCTATATGCACCCTCGTATATAAATATAGATCTGTATATAGTGCTGCCACCTCCACGCTCTCGTTCCCGCAGGAACGGCCCCAGAGCACCTACTTTGCCCCTCACCCTCCAGTAAGAGTCTCCACCGCCCCCTTTCACCTCCTGACTCTTCTGGAGTTGGCCAATTTAGCTCTACCTCCCGAGCTGTGTCTCGAGCACGAGTCACGTCACCTCCCCTGGCCCTAGCTTAAAATTTTTATTTATCTATACCTTTCTATCTCCTATATTTTTCCGGATTTCATTCACTTTATTTTTATTTATATATATATATATCTATACGCACCCACGCCTATAAATATATATTTATATGTAGTGCTGCCACTCCCAAGCTCAGCTCCCGCAGGAGCAGGTCCCGAGCAAACCCGACCCCCGCAGGGGTCATTGCCCAACTGCCATTCACCCCCCAGCTGGGGCTCTCACCAGCCCCCTACCTCTCCCGATCCCAGCCGGGGATGGCACATACAGCTCTAACTCCAGCAGAGTACCCACGAGCTTGACTCTCGCAAGAGTCCATAATTGCCCCCCCCACGGCCCTAGTTTTCCCCATTATATATATATATATTTATATACCTATATATACATATATATTTATATATAGTGCTGCCACCTCCCAGCTCTATCTCCGCAAGGAGTGTTCCTCGAGCAATCGACTCCCAGAGTCTGCCAACCCCTGCCCACATTCACCCCCCATCCAGCTGGACCTCCACCCTTTCCCACTCCAGCTGGACCCCGCCTCCCCCTATGCTCCGACTCCCCCAAAGGTTCCCCCGAGTCTCTACCCCGCAGGAGCATTCATAGGCACCCCCACGTCAACCCTGCTCGGGCTCCCGCAGGAGCCCGCGTCACCCTGTGCTCTAGCTAGAGCCCCCTTTACTTTCCCTTTTTCTTGACCTCTATATCCAGCAGCCGGATATAGCTTTCTAGCCTTCTGGGGAGTTTCTTCGAATACACGGCTGCTGTCCCGAGTACTTAAGCATTTTGGGGAGCCCTCGAGAACTACCTGATCTCGTTCTCCCCGTTACATGCTCATTCTACCAGGCGGGAGCCCTGGGCTCAACTATCTCCGAGCTCAGGGTTCTCTCCCGGGACAGCATGCCAAACCTGCTAACAGTTGTCAAACAGTTGTCAAACAGTATCTAAGTGCGAACTCTTGAAGTGAAGTTTCACAAACTAATTTCGAGAGGAACACGTGATACAATTGACCGCAGCTGGTCCATCATTTACAATCACCAGCCTGCCAATCAGATTAAACCAATCCCACTATAAGTATCCCAGCATACATCACTCCCTTATCTCCGTTTTTCCGAAGAAACCCCCCATCCACCCCTTCTCCTCCTTCTATCTTTAAACACGGGGAGCCCTCGAGAACTACCTGATCTCGTTCTCCCCGTTACATGCTCATTCTACCAGGCGGGAGCCCTGGGCTCAACTATCTCCGAGCTCAGGGTTCTCTCCCGGGACAGCATGCCAAACCTGCTAACAGTTGTCAAACAGTTGTCAAACAGTATCTAAGTGCGAACTCTTGAAATCAGCCTTAAGTCAGGAGCAGCAGGTAAGTGCCAAAAATCAGCACGGAAACACCCGGCCAGGAGCGCTTATTTAATAAAATTCCCCATGCAAATAGCAGTGTGGCGCTGCAATTCTTTTTCTGCGTGCAAAAATATTTTAATGGCAGAAACATAACAGGACAGCATCAGTCATGTTAAAGTTACCTACACCTTCTGTCTCATCTGTGTAGGCCAGCGGTTCTTAAACTGGGGACCTCGGTCCCCCAGATGGTGCTAGGTGGGCCGCAAAGAAATTGTTGATGAGGGGTAATCAACAGGCCCATCTGGATTAATTTTGTGCCCCACGTCATTCTGAAGGTTAATGTATTTCTTTATTATAGTTTGAGCTCAAAAGTACAGCAAATATTAAGCTTTTTACATGGTAATGACATGCATTGTGCTCCATCGGATCACAAACAAGAGAGACACGTTCCACTTCAAAAATATCCCTAAATGTTAAAGTTAGAGCCTTTTGTTTACTTCTGATCATACAGTATAGATCTTTCTCTAGTCTTTCAGTCTATTACCACACAAAAGTGCTTTTTTGTAAAGAATTTAGTACATTTAGTACAAAAACAAACAACTTTATGCACAGAGATGAGTTTTCCTAATACAGAGTTTATACTGTTTTTGTCGATTTTACATATAGGCATATACTGTTGTCTTAAATTAATTTAGCAAATATTTTACAATAAAAACTATACTGGGCATTTTATGGATAAAGAAAAGGTCATTCATGTTTTGTAGGTTGTAGTCATGCCTGTGTATGTTGCTTTTAGCTCAGAATAACAGAATTAAGGATAATCTATTAAAGATGATATCCGGAATACCCTGGGTAAAAACTGCTTGAAATAACAAGTTATGTATGAGAGCTGCTTAAAGCAGCTTTAGCCTAATGCAAAAATGAAAAAAAAAAAAAAAAAAAATATATATATATATATATATATATATATATATATATATATCACGATCAGAGGAAGTCAGACGTAGCAAACAGTGTATTTATTACTGTGATACGATTGACACAAACATCAGGTTCAATCAAAGACAGTCTTAGGTTAGGGGCTCCAGACAGAGGATAGTAAGGAATAGTCACTTCCCTGAATGGAGTACGATGGCGAAGAGGAGCACAGGAGGGTATCGGGAGGAGGTATCAAGGCTTGGTAGATCGTGTCCATGTGTGATACTCGACAGAGACTGAGTGGGTGAAGGGAGCTTATGAAGGGAGTGCAGAGTGGAATCAGGTGACGAGCTAATAGCTGGGTTATGGTGCACGGCTGGAGGATGGTCTAGGTGTTTGTGACTGTTCGGAAGGTGAGTGACGAACTGGGGACATGACAATATATATATATATATATATATATATATATATATATATATATATATATATATATATATATATATTTATATTATTCACACACACACTAGGTCAATTTTGTTCACCTATTCTTCCCTATCACGTCTTTGGACTGTGTTGGAAAGTCCACAGTACCTACCTATTTATAGTAGTAGTAATGGGTGCTTTGTACTTTTTTTGTACTTCTACATGACTATCTGTACTTCTTGAGTAAAGGATATGTACTTTTTCCATCTCTGACTACAAAGCATTGAAGATTTACACAAATGTAATTTGAACATGTCATTTTGTCTTCTTTGCCTAAAAAGTGGGGCCGACCGATAAGTAAGGAATAATTGATGATAGACTGTTTAATTATTATAAAAAAATAAAGAGCTAGAGAGTCATAGTAGCTGGTACACAGCTAGTGATATGGAACTTTAATGCTGCCAGAACCTGCCTGGAACTATAGCTGTGTGTTTGTCTGAAAATAACAACAATACATAGCATAAGAGGTTCTAAAGGAATTAGTCTATTAAATGTAATAAGCCACAGACTGTATTTTTTGTTAAGTCTGACTTCAAGGGCAACTAAAATGCACACAATGCACAATTTTTTCTCATTTATAGGAAATACTTTCAGCTAATCTATTTTGCATGGGTTAAGATACAAATTGCTTTTAATCAGCATTAAATACTTGCACTTGCATGCTAATAATGATAATGAAATGGATATTAAAACAACACTTTTGAATGTTGAGGTTGATGTATTTTTAATTAGATTTCTTTGTGGTTAAACATTTGATCTGGTAAAATAGCTTTTTAAATTACATAATCAAAATAGCTTAGTCTTAATCTCTTAAATGCAGTTCAACACAGACCTATTGCAAGAAATGCTTTTAAAACCATTTTTCTTTGTGTCATTATGACATTTCTACAGGATAGTCATGCTTACATGAGATACATGTGCAAATAAATACAGTACAGACTTGAGCTTTCCATGCCAGAATATTTCATGTTTATTTACAGGTCAAGTTCAGTAGATATAGCACAGCATTTTTGGATCACCTGTTACACTACTCAAAGTTAAGCTTCAGACAGAGTGAAATGATTTGCATCACAATACAAAATGGTCACTGATCAACAAGAGTCTGCTAGATTAGTTCCCTCCAAGATAACTTAACCTTATAGAAGACACTTGATACAGATATATTTGCAATGTTCCAAACTAAATCTATGAGACTTTATGAAACAAAAGAAAAAGAACAGATTTTCCTAAAAGACTACTACATATCAAAGCCTTAACTGCAGTAGAATTTGACAAAATATTATTTAAAAATACCTTAAAGTAAAGAGAAACCATAAACTGTCATTTTCAGAAGGCAGTGAAGGCTCCAGTGGCCTTACATTAGGGGATAGCTGGCCGATGTTGCAATGCCACAGTGATTGTTTTTGTCTTTAGCCATGTAGATGTAGCCTTTGTCACCCCATTTGTCAGTCCAGCTGAAAAAAGGTTGAAAGAAATAATAAAAAATGAAAACATGCAATCAAGCTTGTGCCCCCAAAACTAAAGATTGTTAGCATCATACCTGTTCTTCACAATCCAATATCTATTCCCAGCAACATCAGCGCCCTGATAACCATAGCCAACCACCAAAACTCCATGATCAAGCTGACTACTGCTACACGCTCTCTCATAATAGATGCCTAAAGTTCAGAATATTAAAAAGAGGTAGAAGCAGAGTAAATTAAGGCAGGTTTGTGATAGCTGCATAAACAACCATTTAACAAAAATCCAATTAAAACTAGAGTTGAGGGATATCAGACACCTACCAGACTGATAGAACTGTATGGATTGATGTCCTGCATCAATAGCAACAGATACAGGACCCACAGCAGCAACAGCATTCATCAGAGCAAGCTCGTTACCACTGGGGATGTCCACGAATCCAGTGTCTTTAGCAACATTAAAACGGGGGTCATACCGGCATGGCAGATCATCCTGCAGGCGCAAAATTAATACGAGTAAATGGTACATTGAAGTTTCAAAATACTTAGGGATCTTCAGTCAAAGAGATGAAAAATATAATAATAAAAAATAATTAAATAAATTTTCCACAATCTGCAAGTACAATAGTTCAATCTATTGCTTTCAAGAGAATATATTCCGGCCCAAGGACCGGAATTGAGAACCACTGCCCTATAGTTATGTAAAAAAATAAAATAAATAAATACTATGTGGGTGGGAAAAAAAAAAAAATATATATATATATATTTAAAAAATAATTTACAAGGGAAATAAGTCACTTTACACTTTAAGAATATAGGTAATTTGTATGTACAGTCAAGCTACTATAAGAAATTAGTTGCATTTAACAGAGGAAATGAACGCACAAATTAAATATGCATATCTACCAGACTTACTGTATGCATTAAATAAACTGCCCAGCAGTTACATTTGAAATGTTATATTTGTAAGTCACACATATGCAATAGCCAAATTCTACATGTACGTAGATCAAATTTGTTTGGTAAAAACATATTGTATTGATACACCCTTAAGGTTAACACCCACCATAGATGCACAAGACAGCAGAGCACACAAATGATTCTTACCCTTGCAAGATAAGGGTATGACTGCTCGGAGTCCAGCCCGTTGTTCTCTTTAACATACAGGAAGGCCTGGTCCATGAGGCCTCCATTACAGCCTTGATTGCCCTGTGGTCTGGAACAGTCCACTAAGTTTTGCTCACTCAGAGAAATCATCTTTCCAGTTTTACGGAAGAGCTGACCCTCCAAGGCACCCGTTGAACTGAACGACCAGCAAGATCCACATTGTTTCTAAAACCACAAGAGAGAAGAGTCACCAAACAGTAAAGCTATACAGATACACATACTGAAATACTAAAAGCCATTTATATTTTAGCACAAACTGGGTTTACCTCATTCATATTCATTAATATATGCAACTACGTCCTAATTTACCTTAAAACATTTGAAGTTTCCATTTACTTAGAGCTTACCTGGTCTTTGACAGGAGTAACATAGCCCTTCTGTCTCCAGTCAATCTGTTGAGGGGCTGCAAAAAAGCTGGGTTCCATGAACAATGCGCCCTTTGACTTCCGGTCGGGGTCATACTTATAACCATTCATTGCCTGTCTGAACTCCTCATTTGTCTAACAGAGATAAAGAAATGAGAAGGTTTAAGACAACCTTAAAAATAGTACCTCAAACTGTGAATAAATGTAACTTTGAAGATGATTTAAAATAACTCTCCAATAAGATGCTGTTCACCACAATTGAATCATTTAACAAACAACAAAATCAGCAGTCTGTGCAACTGATTGTGTTGAATGAACTGATCTGCTTTTAGACTGATGAAATGTCATACTTGGATTTTGATTCACTTTATCCAATGCAAATTGTCAAAATAGTTGTTATCACTTTATTTTAATGGTCCCTATGACACATTTTGTTGATTAGAAGTTACCAGCTATATGTACCAGCTAATTCTCATTAGAGTATTGGTAGACCTTAAGGTTAGGCTTAGCATTTGTTGTGCTTGCACTAATGCTCACCATGTCACCAAATTTGTTCATTCCCATTCGGAAGGTGTGGTTTCCCATGGAGTACTCAAAGTTGTGTAGCTCAATTTTTCTCAAGTTCTCCTCCCAAATCATTCTTCTTCCGACCTCCACTTCCTGGTGAAAAATAGCAGATATGTCAACCATTGCAGAGTGCCAGTTCATTATGAACACATGCATTCATTCATTCATTCATGTTAAGCTCATATACAGTATGGCTATAAAGTATAGTCTTCCTACCTCATCATAGCTTTTTCCATGCTGGCTCTTCCAGGTGTTCCAGTGGTCATCTAACTGCACGTCTATAGTTGGAGCAGCAAACACTGCACTAATGCACAGTGTGACGAGCAAAGCAAACATCATCCTGCCTAGAAGACTGACAGAGAAAAAGAAGACTCAATTTGAAAGAGCATCACAGGAGGAGTTGCACAGATCACGGAAACATTTTAACCAGTTACAAGAAGCAAAATGTTAATGTTTTAATCAAAACTCTTTAAATAACCCACAGCACAATATGTGTCCAATGAACAGAGCTATGTAAATATAGTGCAAGCAACATCTCTTATGAAGTAAGAAAACAAAGGAAGATGTAACCTTACCTGTCACAAGCGAACAAAATGACTGACTGTTATCGCTTACAACTGAGTGTTTTAAAGCCTGTCCGAACATAGAGGTGGTCTCTCATTGGCTGATGGTGATGATGACCCAAATGTTTACAGCCAATCACGTCCAGCAATGATATAAATTTACATGATGATCCAGCATCTCAAGATGTTGAATTCATCATTGGACTACGTCGATTCTTTATATTATTAGCTCACTGTAACAAGATTACAATTCAAAATATTGCGCTTATTTCCACAGTTTATATCAACATTTAAAATGGAAAGTTAAAAGTTAATGCTAAAAGTTAAAGTGGAAAGTTAGCTTGATAAAATAGGCTCTACTTGGTTTAGTAACAGAGGTTTTTAACAGTGTTTGTTGGGTGCGTTTTAATCATTGTTTGTCCTTGTCACATAAGGGTGTGTTTGACAAATCCCACATGCTTAAAAATGCTTTAAAAGTTATCCAAGAGAAAACAGAGGGCCATTTAGAAAATTCTCAAAGTAAGCAAATTTAAACAGCATCAGTGGCTTGTGTTTTGTACTGACTCTTAAAATACTAAAATTGGCAGCCACATTACTTACAGTACTTATTTATCCCTTTAATTTGTCCTTATCTGGCGACAAGTTCTTTGTACATTTAAGATCTCTGTTTGCTCTACAGTGGAAATTGATTAATTATCATTTTTTATAATTGCTTAATTTATAATGGTTTAATTTATAATTATAATTTATATTTGTTTAATTATCATTTATTCATTATCATTTATATTCATATACTTTACTCATTTTATTTCAAGTTAAACAATAAATAAATGAACTTAAAATGATGCTTGGTTTTTCTACCTACTGAATAAACCATTCTACGGTAGAAATGGTCTAATAGAAACTGAAATGTCGGGGCTGGTTAATTCCAGCTCACTCACTAAACATCTAAAACCAAGGCATCTGGTTTACTACATACCCCCAATGAGTTTTATCAAACGTGGACATATAAGTTTAAATAGTACAAAGCTGAAAAATTACTCACTCACTCACTCCCCTTTATCAGGGGTCACCACAGCAGAACCCAGAACACCTTCCAGCCGCAACCCAGTACTGGGAAATACTCATACACTTTCTTAGTCACACAGACACTCATACACTACAGCCAATTTTGTTTACCCAATTTACATATTGCATGTAATGGGGGAAACTGAGGCATCCGGAGGAAACCCAGACAAACATAAGGAGAACATAAAAACTCACACATAAAATGCACCAGCTGGGACTCACACCAGCAACCTTCTTGCTGTGAGTGGTCAGTCCTAACTACATAGCCACTGTGCCACCCCGTTGAAAAATTACATTGATAATCACTGTTCAATAAATATCATTTTGTTAAGACGTAAGGTATTGCCCACACTGCAAAAAAATTCGTAATTTTACAGTTTATTTCCAGCAGCTAGGGTGCCGGAAAATACCTGTGAAATAACGTTTGTTAAATTACAGAATTGTTTGTGAAATAATTTATATTAAATTGCAGAAATTTTCCAGAAATTTAAATTTAAGGAAATTTCTGTATAATATTCAATATTTTACAGTATATTTCTGTAATTTACGTTCTTTTATGTATATTTACGTTCACCCCCAGCTGCCGGAAATAAGCTATAAAATTACGGATTACTTTTTTACAGTGCAGCAAAAAAGAGTAGACCCCTCACACATCTCTTTTTTAAATAAATATTTTCTATAGGATGACATACAATAAGACAATTGTGTATATACATTAGATAAATAAGTACCAAAGTCAAAACTAAAGAAATTTAACAAAATAGCTGAAGATTTCTTATTTTTGATTTCTGAAGATCACAGTCCACAATATAGTGTAGCAGCAGAGTAGTAATATTGTAGACTGTAATTTATTTTATTTATGTACTGTATGTATTTGCATAACCTCACTTAAGTTTAAATATTTTATCCCTCAATTTCTAATGATGTTCAGTGACCAAACTGGTACTTTAATGAATGTGTTAATGAATAACTGTTTAATAAAAGCTAGTTGGGTAGTTATATTTTAACGAAAATTAACAAAGTAATGATTAGAATTTATTAAATGTTATCATACCTTCAGTCTTATAGGATGGGTTACAGACCAGATAATAGTTGATATTAAGTTAGCACACTACTTTCCGGGGCTATTATAATTACACAGATTATTCTCGTTTCAAATCATATTTACTGTTTAAATGAGAGTAAAATAAAAAGCAAAACCAGCTTACCCTCTTTTAGAGTGGGGTACATATAGTGATGTTCTGTGGTACGTGATGCACAATAAAACAAAAGAATCATGATGACAAGCATGTTTATTGCAATGTTCCCCACACAAATGTCATGTGGCAAAATGGGTCAGTCACAATGATTTTATAGAAATACCTGTATTTAAAATATGACCAAACCAGATATTTTTTAATAAATCAGATTAAATGTTTTCTTTTTCTTACTGACAGTCTGCCATTTCAGATTGTTTCTCCTGTCCTGCCTCCTTGTTTCTTGTTACCACACCCTCTTGTTTAGCTTGTCTTATCCTTATTTACATGACTGTGCAAACCTGTCCCGTTTGCTCTTCCTTTAATAGTTTGCTCCTCTATGTCTAATCTTGGTTTGTATTGTGGATGTGATTTGTCAAACACCTCCCTGCTAGAACTTGCTGAATTTAGTCTAGTCCTTGTCTTTGCCTAGTGGTTGTATTTATTTGTCTTATACATATGGTCTGTTTGTGTGTTCACATATTCCACCACCCCTTGTACAGCTTCTGAACAGATATTTCACAAGTTCGCACCCACACATAGGTAACAGATCAAGATAAGCATATTTGGCGTTCTGTCTGGGGAGAGGGCTCCGAGGCCAGAAAGATGTCTGAGTTAGGGGCATTCATCTAGCCTGATCCCAGAAAGCTCCTCCTCTCCATGCTTGGTGTGGATCTGGATAAGGTGTGGAGCTAGGGTGGAGGAAGGACGTTGATGAGATGATTGAGGTAGAATCAGAATAGGTTATTTATGGGAGTTCTCTCTGATTCTTAACGGATGATTATTATGATTACGATGATCGCTTAACAGTTGCTTAGGGCCCTACCGCCACTAGGGGACCCCCGCAACCCACTAGTGCTGTGATCCGTTTCCTTGCTGAAATTGTTTTTATTTGCATTTTACAAATTATCTTTATTGACAGTGCTTTAGTACTTAAACATTTATACATTTTCACACACACACACACACACACACACACAAAAAGTTGAAATTAGGTTGAAATTTGTGTGAAAGTCATGTGATCAACATGGAAGGTGAATGAAGGCAATAAAATTTGTGTTTGGGTATTAACATTAACCCAGTATTTGTTGCTTCCCCTTTTCTTATGTTTTTTATATTCAGATTTTTCATATTTATATTATTTGCTTATTTATTTTATTATCTATGGATCAATATTTGCATTAATGTTAATATTTTTGTTGTTGTTTATTTATTTATTTTTGAGTTTTTAATTAGTTAAAAATATATATTTTATTACTAAGTAATGCATGTTCTCTTCTTTATATATATAATACTCCACTATTTTGATCAAGGTATGGCCCCAAAATTCTTCTTTTTAGGGCCTTAAATGTACAGGGCCGGCCCTGCCTCTCTTGCATACTAAAGTTGTTTTACATTTGGTATTTTAAATAAATATTTGTTGTAGTTTTTAATTGTTTAAGTTCATTTGATTGACCATATATAAATCAGTTGATATTATTAATGCAGTTGTTGGGTAAAATAATACTTTTTTACTGTCATTCAATGTGTTTGGGTTATTATCAATGTCACTTTAATGCGCTGCTTCTGTGTGCGGTAAAAAGCACTATTCTGTTAACATGGATGCCAAAAAATCACGCTCTGCTTATGCGCTGTTTGCACTTGCAGTGTGAAACAGGCTTTATACAGTACACAGGTGTGGCTTTAATGTTTAAAGCTGTCAATGTTTGATAAACTTGAGGATATCTGTTAATACAAGGAAGAATCCCTTTGAGTGAACACACAGACAAGCAACAATCAGTGTTTGATATACTTAAGAATATCTGTTAATACATAGAAGAAATTCCTTTTTGTACTCTCTTTAGTGTGATACACTTGAATAAAAACATGGCAAAGCATTTCTTCTATTTCAACAGCATTACAGTAGTCTTAGGAGTCTTGTCCTCCAAGGTTATAGCTTCTAGCTGGCGAAGAATATCTTTTTCTGAAGATAACACTCCCAGCCTTTCGGTTGTAATAGTTGGTTAGATGTGTCATCTGTATCATTTCTTCCTTTATTGTCAGCAGAAAACTGACCCGCTTCAGTATGTCGTCCTTGACCTCTTCGAACTCACTGCCGAAAACATCTCTTATGTTTCTTCTCATTGCCTATAGCTGTTTTTGCAAGCAAATAAGTATCCGAATACTTAAGAAAAGTTTTGTGTCTTTACAATTAATGTCATTAAAGCATCCAGTGTCACACCCTTGGCTCGTTCCTGTAGTCCCAGTCACCGCACCTATTCACCAGTCGCCACATACCACACACGTGAACCCTCAGCAGATTACTGATCACCCGAAGCTGCTCCCGCAATCACCAGTGCACTATAAAGGCTCACCTTATCCAATCACTCACCGGCTGGAATTGAAGTCAGATGGTTCTCCTCATCAGCTCTCCTTGTCTCTCCTGTGATCGTGACATCCAAACACTACACAGGGAAAGTCTTAAAGGGCACCTAGGTTACTCCTTTTTCTAGATTTAATATAAGTCTTTTGTGTCCTCAAAATGAGTCTGTTAAGTTATAGCTCAAAACACCCATCACATTATTTATTATAGCTTTCAGTATTTAGTATTTTATAGCACTAAACAGCTTGTTGCTGTTTCTGTGTACTGGGCCTTTAAGGCTAGTCCTCCCCGCCCACCGTTCCCACGTGCCTGTCAGCGTGCCTCAATCTCCACCCTCGACTGCATCAGACAACAGACAGATGTAAAGGAAGCAGATCTCACATAACGTTTGTGAGAAATACTACAGTAAGAACTTTACCAATGAGTATTTGATGCATTTGTTGTGGATTTGCAACGGTGGGTCACACGCAATGTCGTTACAAAGTTTACGCACACACACAGATACACACACACACACAGACAGCACGCAAGTTTAGTAGAGGTGTGAACCTACAGTGGTCTCACGGTTCGGTTCGGTTACGATTATCATGCAATCGATTCGGTTCAATTTGATATCACGGTGCATTGACAATGCTTTCCATACACAGTTTTGTATTTATACACGTCACAATAATTCTTGTATTAAAATGTATAAATATATTTGTATATTATTTGTAACACAATTTTGTCCTTTAATACAAACAGTCAGAAATATAAACTGTACCTTTAAAAACTCAGGTACATGCACAGAACAACATAATAGCATTTATAGCAAATAAACAAATGTAAATATCCCGCTAGCTCTCTGAGCCTTGTCTAGTTAGTTTGTTTTTGCACCCCTATGATTGGTCACGCGCTCAAAAGGAAGGACTGCGATTGGCTCTAACACTCTGGCGCTGTTCATTGATGATAAACACTCATAAACGGCAGCGGCGATCACAGCTGATCCATGATAGACAAAATTCTGCAGACACGCACTCGTGTCTGTATCCAGAAGTATCGCTGTAACCGCCGAGAGGAGAGGAAAAGTTACACCATCAGGTCAGATGGGCCAGAGAGAGAGAAAAGAAGTACTTTAATTTCCTCTATCGCAGCGAAATAGGGACTTCTGCTGTAAGTGTCAGTGAAAGACTGTCCAGCAAACACACACGCTGTGAAATTGTGTACAGTTTCTGAGTTTTTAAGTAGTTAGGGCATTGTAAATACTCGCTCTTGCCTCCCTCGCCATAGTAAGCTACGGAGACAAAGCGCAAATGAGATAAATGACGTCAGTACATAATAACCGGTTATTATGTATAACTGAACTGATACCGAATTGTCCACGTCTGCATTGCAGTGCACAGAAGAAACAATTAATTTAGACACCCCTAATGTTTAGCTTTGCACTCTTTTTGCGCACAAATGTGACAGGATACAGTTTAATATCTACTGCTGTATGGATATCTGTTATGTTAAAGTACAAAATAAACCTGATTTAACATCCACAAACCAGGATTGAAGAGTCTTCTTTTGTAATTAGACTGACACGCAGCTGTGGTGATGAAGTAAAACTGAAGTATATCACTGTTTTTTATTACAAACTCTTGATCACGTTTCATGATTGATGATCCTAGCAAACTGAACAGACCTTTTATTCCCAGTTGCTTTGCGCACTTCTGTCTTGTTGATATGATTATACACGTTACTATGGAGACATTTTAATACACAGCTGTCAATCAATTCAGTGGGCGGGGGGACAGCACTCCTACGTCAAGTTGCGGTCGGTCTCAAAAATGCTCCAATTGCTCCACTGTTTTTATGTTGTTAAATAAAAAAAAGGAGTGGGTGTGTTTATATCATCCCAATATGACGGTATACACACTATATCTACACATATGTCTGTTCAACCAGCTTAAAAAGTAGATTTTTCACCACAGGTGCCCTTAAAATGCTATCAGTTTCGTTAATTAATCACTGATCCATTCTCATGTTTCTTTCTTTTCCGTTTGAATGAATTATTACGATGTCCTGACATCACCTACTGGGTGGTTTAAATTTGAAATCTGTACTAAGTATTAATTAGTAATTTTTATATTACTATAATTTTTATTACTATATTACTATAATTTTATTTATAGTATAATTTTTATTAAATTACAAACAATTTCATAATCTGATACTGAATTAATATCCTGTATTTTTAGTGTTATTTTTGCAGTTGTAAATACAGGGGAAGTACAATAATTCCACTTGCCAATGACACTTCTGGGTCCATCTCTGCATCGCACAGATATATTTTTATGTTTATTTATTTAGTTTTTTTTAATGATTTTTTTTATTATTATTAAGAGTCACAAACAATATTGTTATTCTTTTTAATTATTATTTTTTCTTTCGGCTTTGTCCCTTATTTTTCAGGGGTCGTCACAGTGGAGGCGTGGCACCCAACCGCATCCCTAAACACAACCGTCATTGGCTGATGAGCAAATCGTACTGAATTGTACGAATTGCATTGTACGAAATTATACGAATTAGCCACTAAATAAAAAGTTACGAATTGCCGTGAGATAGCGTTGGTTTTACACAGCGCATACCCTTCCAGCCACAACCCAGTACTGGGAAACATCCATAAATATTTGCTCACACTCATACTCTGCGGCCAATTTTGTTTACTCAATTCACTTATAGCCTATAGGGAAACCAGAGCCTCTCGTCCTTCTGTGTGATGTTTGTTTGTGGTATGCTGCTTCATTCTAAGTGCTTTAGTCAAGTTGTTTCTGTTTTGGTATGTGCTGGGATCGGAACCTGCATGCTGTATGTGTGAGTGCACGGTAGGTTTATCTTGTGTTAATGTATTTTCATTGTGGCCGTGTGCTTCAGTTTTTTGTTTTATGTCAATGAGTGCTCTCATTGGCTACTTGTTCTAGTCCTGTTTGATGTTAATTTTGTGTCATGTGCTCTCCTGTCCATTGTCTAGTCCCTCCCATCTTGTTACCCATTATTAGTTAACTTTGTTCACTTGTTTGTTTGCTAATTTGTTCTCCTTTGAAGCTTCTTGTCTGCTGTGCCAGTATGTTATTGTCGTTTCCATCTTTTCTTCCCTTGTCCAGCTCTGCTCTTCCCTGCCAGCCCAAGTCAAGTTTGTTTTTGTCAATGTTTTTCCCTACTGTTGTTTTTGTTGCCTTTTTTGTAGTATTTTATAATTCATAAGACCGCCTTTTTGTATTGCACTTGAGTCCTGCTCCTTTCCCTTACTTCAACCCTGACAGTTATATTTATCACTTAGGCTGCCTCCGAAATCACCTACTACTTGAGTAGGTACTACATTTACATTTGGATTTACTACATCATCATTAGAAAAGTACATTTAGCATAAATGGAACCCGCGTACTGCGTCTGCCATTTGTCATAATCACGTGACCTACCCGCATCAGTTGTGTTGTTGCTCTCCCATTAATGAATTCTCTCATGTGGCATCATTGGGATAGCCTATAGTGTCCATTTGATGTGCACTTCAGAATCTCATCGGAAGTAGTCATCCGGGTACTTCTCACATACTGTTTTTTGAATTCTATAGGTGCGTCCCAAATCGCATACTTGTGCACTATTCTACGCCATTTTGTTGTAGTTGCCACTGAAAACTCAAAAAATTATATGTGCACTTTAATTACCCGGATGATGTACTCATTCCACCGGTAAAATGAAGTGTGTAATGATGGAAACTACCGCAGCTTTGCGCACATAGCAGAAGGGGTGGAGCTATCGGACGCACATGTTGGATAACTTTATTTATTTTGGACTGTAAAAGCAAAATTCTCCTGTGAGAGTGATTATAGCGCCTCCCGATGGTGAATTAGGTTATACTCATGCCAGGTATTATTTGGTATTTTGGTCATTTATTTCACTAATTTGGCAACCGTTAAACGTCATCAGGGAAACGGTTTGAACTTCTGCTTAGTAAAAAAGCCATTAGTGTTCCATTTGGGACAACACTACTTACATATACTATGCTGTTGAGTGTGTAAGTGCATAATTACATAGTGCATAAGTGCATAGTGTTTAGTGTGTCATTTGGGATGCAGCTTATGATTTCTCACATACTACTTGTCTAGTATGAGCATACTATTTTTAGCTTATTATAGTATGGTATAAGTATGCAATTTAAATTATATATTTTTAAATATATTAAATTAAATTATTTTACAATGTGTTGAATTTTTTATTGTAAAAATAGATAAAAGTATGGTGGAAATACGTTTTTCTATATTTAAAAAATGGTACAATTGTTGGATAGTATACTTGAATGTAGGCCAAGACAAGGGTATTGGTTAAAGCAGGGGTGCTTAACCCTGTTCCTGGAGATCTTCCTTCCTGCAGATTTCAGTTGCAACCCATATCAAACACACTTTCCTGTAATTATCAAGTGTTATTCAGGTCTTATTTAATTTTTCAGGTGTATTTCATAAGGGTTGGAGCTGAATTTTGCAGGACGGTAGATCTCCAGGGAAAGGGTTGAGCAGCCCTGGGTTAAGGAATCAGGCTTTGGGGTGGGACATGTCATTGTGTGTGCAGTTGTTTCATTGAAATGTAATTTGCAAATTCTGAGCAGTTGACAAACGCTGACAACTCGACAAAAAGAATTGGTTAATTAACAAGTGTAAAAATGTTACAGAGTTTAATATGAAGTTAAATTCTAAAACTTACCATTTCATTGGAGTGCAGTGCACTATTCTATGCTGCTGAACGCCTAAATTTATATGTTTCTGTCGTGTTGTCTCTGGTGCAGACATACAAACTGGAATCACTGACTTTAGCATTGTTTTTCAGATAAACAATAATTTTCACTTAGCATATTTCTGAAATATCTGTCCAAAATGTAAATACAGCACCTTTTAAATACCTCACATTTACAGAATCTAAAACGGTTCAAAAACGGTACAAAAAAAAGTAAGCTACAAAACCATCCCTGATCTCCCCTACTATTACAATTATTGTACAAATAAAAGTATACTTTTATATACGCAAAGTGGGCCAAATTAGTCACTCAAGTAGTTTACTTTAAAAGGCCTAGTACATAGATGTTAATACGTGAAGTATACTTTAAATATACGTCTACAATACTAATTGTTTTTCATAAGGTTTCTCAAACACTTTGCCACTTCAAAACATATTGTGCAAAATGTCCAAGCGTCAGGTTTCATTTTAATAATACATATAATTGTTAAAATTCATACCCACTTCAAGCATAACATTTACTAAAAGTGGTATGTATTAAAGCAAATGACAAAAGATTGTGATTTTTAGGAGACTGGCATCGTTTACTACAGTGGTTCTCAAACTGTGGTACGCACCACTAGTGGTACACAAGCTTCCTGGTACACGAGGACTCTCTGAATAATTAAAGTAAAAAAATGAACACACTTTTAACACTTTGACACATACGATAACACCGATGTGATCAGTAAATTGATTTTAATAGGCTAAACCTTTTATATAAGTGACAATAACAAATATTCTTAATTAGAATTAATCTGCCTCGTTTTGAACTGTGCGGTGCTGTAGCTGCTTAATTAGGCCTACTACGCTACTGTACTTCAATACTGGTTATTATGGTGGTACTTGGAGAGACAATTATTTTTTTGAGGTGGTACTTGGAGGAAAAAGCTTGAGAACTACTGGTTTACTACATGCGACACGAGCAATTTTAATTCTAAAGAAGTAATTGTTCAACCACAAGATGTCGCTGTTTTGCTACTGATATTTTATTTCTTGCGTTTTTATGTTACTTATTAAAAATGATTTACTTTATTTCTATGACTGTGATTGTGTGTGTGAGATTTGTTTTTTAAGATGTAGTGGAAACATGCCAGTATACTGTCTGAGACTAGTAGATAGAACTACAGTAAATCACAATTTCTGTTTATCCATCTGCAGATCACATGGCTGTGACAAACTGAGGATGGTGTAAAACAATACAAATTAATCAATAATAAGGCAATTAAGGGGTTTTATAAACCATTAGGTTCAACCCTTACCCTTATTACTTAAATTATTGCTGTCATTTATTTTTGTAGATAATTTTGTTACGTTGTCGGCACATATTTTTACCTGTATGGTTTTATATTAATGGTTTTTATCAGTATTGTTCTCTCTTCTTAGCACTGACCTGTCCTTGTGCTGAACATAACACTGAACGTTCTGGGGATAGATGTAGTGTGATGGAGATGAAAATGGGCTCCATAGCTGTTTCTGTAATAAGACCTGACCTTGACTCTTCTGGTTAAGTTTTCTCTGCTGTATAAATCCAGGAACCATTGTCAAAACTATAATTTGGAATTTGAAATAATTCTAGCCCCTTGGGTGTTTTTACTTTTCTCAGGGAAGTAGAATCAGATTTCCGAAGCTGCCTTTTTCCTTTTATACAGTACATCTGCCAGTCCAGACGTTTATCATGCATATATATGAATGCTCGCTGGAGAGATATTCTTCAGTACATTCAGCCGGCCAATGGCTCCAGGTTATTTTTACATTTATACTTTTTTCAGACAATCTTGGGAAACTGGGAAAGCTGGCAGAAATGTGGTTTAAAATGTACTCTGCCTATTAAAAGACAGATAATGTACACAGACAGTTTGTATTATTGCACAACAAATAGGACAGGCAGATCAGAAACTTGACAGTGCTAAGGGAAAAAAAAAATCACAACATGTGAAAAAGACAAAGCAGTGAGAACCCAATCTTATTTAAAATAATCTGGGCAAATGTGAGTGTACCTCAATCATTGCTCTTGCTCAATACACTTTCTATTTCTATACACTTTTTATACACACATACATTTATTTAACAACACACTTTACATGCCAATTTGCACAATTTGGCGTGAGATTTTACAGTTGAATGAGGAAGAACAACCCCAGTGGTGATCATTGTACAAGTCACCATTAACTAAAAAAACTTGGGGATTTGCAATGGAGAATTTTGCATGGGGCTGTTGCAGTTAATGCTTTTATTTCAATTTTAAATCCTGACATTAGTCACGACTGTCCTTTCTGCTCGCAGAGAGAAACAGTTTTTCATATGTTTATGCAGTTCCAGACTTGAGCCCTTGTTGACTGTTTTACAGAATTTGTTTGTGTCTTTTGGAGAAACCTTTGCCACTAAAACTTTTATTTGTGGGTTGAAATATGTTCTGATGAAACGTTTCAAATGTCAGCTTCTTTTTTTTTTTATAAGGATAAGCTAAAATGGCGGTAGTACCAGAAAGCAAAAAAATTGAAGGGAATGTGAGTCACAACTTGTTGGCAATTGTTGCTAATTCTGTCAAATCAAGAATTCTTGTTGATTTTAAGTTTTTTAAAGCTATGGATGATCTTCCTTTTTTTTACTTGATGTGGTGTTACGGCAGTGCTCTGTGTGAGCTTTATAAAAACGAGTTTGTTTTTGCTCCCATTTTGGGTACATTTTTTGCTCTTTCTCTTTTTTTCCCTTGTGAGTTGTGTAAATAATGTATTAATTTTGTAATAAAGTGTTAATTTTTTTTAAAATTCTTTCTTTCTTGCTGTCCTTATGAATGGATTTTAAGTCAGACAATAAATATAAACAGCTAAATACATTAACTAATCAATCAAATAAAATGCAAAATATATATATATATTTTATGAGAACAATTATATTAATGTTCAGTAATGAGGTTTGCCCTGTTCGCTCGCTGTTTTTAAAAAACCTTTTTGGTGCATTAATCTTGTCAATAATAATATTCAGAAGGTCATGACTCACTCATTAAATAATTGCTTTGAACAGTTTTTATTTTAAAATTCAGT
>CAIGQQ010034758.1:1982780-1998858 GCA_903798035.1 Danio albolineatus | reverse complement strand
GCACACACACACACACACACGCACACACACACACACACACACACACAGAACCTTTTTCTTCTAAGCAAATAGTAGAAAATATTACTTTAAATTTTTTATTTAATTAATATTATTATTTATTTAGTTATTTATTTAATATTACTATTTATTATTATTTAATTATATTTAATTCATTGTGTTGCTTGTAAAATTTTGTATCAATTTATTTGGGAAAAAATTTACCCTACACCATTTTTATTTTGTGTGCTAAGATTGTAGGAGGATGGGTAGGGGGGTTCTTTTCAGTGGGTTAGATTGTAATATTCCAAGAACAAAGAAAATCACTTTATGCATTCTTTGACACTGATGTGCTTTAACAGTTCAGTTTTTTCTCTCTCTTTTCATTTTTGCGATTCTCTATTCCTTTTTCCCAGGTACCTGGGCATCACTAAGCCACTGACATATCCCGTGAGACAGAGTGGAAAGTGCATGGCCAAAATAGTGTTGTCTGTATGGCTTCTCTCTGCCTCCATCACCCTTCCCCCACTGTTCGGATGGGCACAGAATGTCAACGACGACAACGTGTGTCTGATCAGCCAGGACCTGGGCTATACTATATACTCCACTGCCGTGGCCTTCTACATCCCTATGTCCGTGATGCTCATTATGTACTATCGGATATACAGGGTGGCGAAGGATAGTGCCGCCAAACACACAATCACTGGCTTTCCTAAAGCAGAAGATGAGGAAAGCGTGAACTGTGTGACTGCGGCCCTAAAACTGCAGCGGGAGGTGAAGGAGTGCGTGAGCTTTTCTCGTCTTCTCAAAAGTGACCGTAAAAACATCTCCATCTTTAAAAGAGAGCAGAAGGCAGCAGCCACCCTCGGGATTGTTGTAGGGGCTTTCGCCGTGTGCTGGATGCCTTTCTTTCTGCTGTCCACGGCGCGTCCCTTCATCTGCGGCGTGCAGTGTAGTTGCGTGCCTTTGTGGGTGGAGAGGACGCTGCTGTGGCTTGGTTATGCCAACTCACTCATCAACCCTTTTATTTATGCATTCTTCAACAGAGATCTCAGGACAACCTACCACAATCTCATCCGCTGCCGATATCGAAACATCAACCGCAAACTGTCGGCAGCCAGCATGCACGAGGCTTTGAAACTAGCCGAGAGACCTGACCTGGTGCTGTAGGCTGTTCGTATCCTTCATGTTTCTCTAGGGACTCAAGCAGTCTCACGGAGGCTGAGAGGCGATTTTGATGAATTCTTTATTGCTCTCGCGGAGGAGCTTTTCAGTCACTTCAATTAAGCCAAATTGCAATGACGGCAACTAAGTGAAATTAGAATGGTTGTAAAGCTTCATAAGATGTTTTATAATTTAGATCTTATTATTGCTGTAAAATGTGCTCGCCGAAGGAGATAAATCGTAATCATTATCAAAGAGTGATGAATACTCCACTTGTGAATATGATCAATATTCATGTTTTATATATACTTTGCTGCTTATTTGTGCCGTTTTTATATGTACTATTTTTCAGTGATAATCAATCGGTGGCATAAAATTAAATAGTCAGACAGTTGAGTTGTAACTGATAAATAGGATTTGTATTATGTAATAAGATTCCAAATAAGAACTTGCTAGTTAATTACTTTTTTGGAATTACATAGGATTCACACGATGGTACTTAATTATTCATAATTCATTCTGCCTAAACAAATTTTACTTAACTTTTACCATCTAGAACGTAGAATTGTCATGTTAATTTTGGGGACAAACACCTCAAAAAACACACGTGAAACACAAGCAGCTTGTGGTTTTGGAACATTTTCATGTAATAATAATAATAATAATAATAATAATAATAATAATTCATTACATTTATATAGAGCTTTTCTAGACACTCAAAGCGCTTTACACAACCGGGTGGATGGGGGTCTCCTCATCCACCACCAGTGTGCAGCATCCACCTGGATGGCACGATATTGCGCCAGACCGCACACCACACACCAGCTGATTGGTGGAGAGGAGATAGAGTGATGAAGCCAATTATGATATGGGAATGATTAGGAGGCCATGATGGACAGAGGCCAATAAGCAGATCTGGCCAGGATGCCGGGGTTAAACCTCGACTCTTTTTCATAGAACATCCTAATTTTTAACAACCACAGAGAGTCAGGACCTCAGTTTTATCCGAAAGATGACGCTCACTGAGCAGTATAGAGTCCCCTTCACTATACTGGGGTGTTAGGGCCCACACAGACCGCAGGTTAAGCACCCCTGCTTAGCTTCAGTGGGCAACAAAACGTGATAATTTCATCACTTTTATGCAAAACCACAGGTTTCAAGTTCTGTTAGAAGTGAGAAGTATGGGATGAATAATTTTGCAAGTTACAAAACACTGGTGATGTACAGCTGTAAAAAATAAGATTGTCTTCATCATATAGAGTGACATTCACTAATTGTTGATTTTGGAGGTTAGAACAATAGGATTTCAAAGCTGAAAGATTTTTTTAATGTTTGTTCATGCAGGGATTCTTAATGTTTTATGAGTCATCAGACCACAATTTGTTAGAAATCTATATAGCACTGATGATATATTACAATAACAAAATAATTGTTTATCCCAAAACTACACTGTAAAACCTACACTGAGTTGCTAAGTAATCTAATCAGAATATGTTAACTAAGCTAAATAATTTATTAAATTGCATCGATGCCTAATTTTCACCATTTGTAACAGACTATAAAGTCAACTAAACATTACCTCAAGTCCTCATGTTGAATTGACTTTGAGATGGTAAAGTAACAAAAAATAGCCATGATGACCTATGTTGCCTGGCTATTTTTTGTGTGTATGTGTAATATCCAGTCACTTTTACACCCAATCAGGGTGTGAAATACATGGGGGGTTTGTGGGGGATTGACTAATTCATGCTTTGATCCCCCTTGAAGTATGTCAAACAAGATGTATAGGGGGTCAGCCATTTAATAGTGAGAAATATGAATCTTAAATGATAATATTAATAACTAAAATAATAGATAATATAAATATACATTTTACCACCACTATAATGGTTCATACCATTGTAAATGCGTAATTGTGCCCATCAGTCTATGTGAGAAAAAACAATTCATTCAACAGTCTGAATATGCAGAGCACTGATAGACATCATTAGTTTTCAAAACACACTTTTCTACTCTCAGTAAAAAAGGTACATGGTGGTACAAATAATGTTCCTTAAGGAACAGTTTTGTACCTTTGTAAAAGTTGTACCTTATATAGTACAAAAAAGACCTCTTACGATATTGTTCCGTATGGTACAACTGAAATGAAGGTACGCAATTGTTCTCATAAAAAAAATGTTGGACAACTCCTTCTTTAATACAATATCTATGAAAATAAATATTACTGGAAAAGCAAAGTGATTTTAGGAATAATTTTCATATTAAAACATGAATCATCATTTTAAAAGCATATGTTTAAAGAAACTCATAAACATTAATTAAGAGTTTTATAACACAAAACAACTGGTAAAACAAAACTATAGGTACAGTAAACTAAACATTTAAGGCATTTTTAACAAACATTTGGCAAGCATTGTCTGATGAATACATTTTCATTATTGATATACGCACCTTTTGGCATTTTGGACTCGAGCATGTCCAAAGTGTTCATGCAGACATTTTAGTATTGTAAAACTAATTGAACATTGTGCATATCTCCTTACAATACTTTTGCATAATTCTATTTCTATTTTCAAATTAAGTAAATTAAATGAACTTTTCAGTGATTACAAAGGTATTGTGTAAAAAAAAAAGTTTTATATTATACATGGCAGAATGTATTTCTGTAACATTTTTGTGAAGTGTTGTGAAATGTTCATCAAAAAAGATCTTTTGATTTATGTTAAAGTATTTTTATTCTTTATTGTAAATGGAAAAGGTGCATTTACACACAAAACATTTTTTTTTAGAGACATTGTTTAAAAATGTATTTGGTGTTTTATATTTACTGAAAATAAATTGACTCATTTTGCATATAGCAAGATGCTTTTAAATAGTTCTTAAAGGAACACATTTGACACTGTTAAGGTACAAAGTGTTCTGTCACTATAGTGGTACCTTCATGGATTAGATTTGATGAAGGTACAATATTGTATCTGCAGGTTTCAAAAAACAAAGATACATTTTAGTTTCCCATGGTACAAATAATGTCCTTAAAGCTACAAACTGCAATGGTACAAATGTGTTTCCTTGTCTTAAGGTACAACTCTGTTCCATAAAAAGGTACTGTCCCAGTGACAAGGGTTTGTAGCTTCTTTGGTACAACATTGTACCATTTTTTTCTGAGAGTGCAGTAAAATAGCTGTTTGTATAGATAAAGTCTAAAGTAAAGTCAAATTAGATCCATAGTTTTATAATTTGACCTAAAGTAACCTCTGTAATAGTTAATCAGAGGATATAGTAGTTCTGCGTACACTAAATATACCTCAAAACACTGAAAGCTAAAACTAGTTTTGTAATTGAAATAAATGCATAAATTTGTTTCACTGAAGCATGTATTACACAAACAAGCTAACTACTTAAGAAGTTAACCCTCCTGCCCTCGAGATCATCAATGTATAATTCACACCCTGCACACAATCATGTTCCATTTTAGATGAGTAGAGTTTTTAACAATAGGTACTTGAGGACAAACGTGTAAAGCGGCAATGCAGTGTACAAGCGATCAAAAAGATGATTTTGTAGCATCCTGTCCCTTCTAACCTCCAAAAAGTCACCCGATTTGACCATCGCTGATTGCTACTAATAACGTGACAGCAAGCTGAGTGCACCTCACCCATAGTCGTATTATTAGAAGCAAGGCATTTATTGTCCTCCAGCTGTGAGAAAGGCAAGGGTGGGCAGGTGCCTTTAATTTCTGTCAGCATGCTTGGCAAACAGATGGTAAACAATGCATCAACACTAAGTGTCCCTGTGAATTCATCAAGCCTTTTAGTGACCATGTTTTTGCATTTAAAATGTCTATGCATACGAAAATCTGATTAATAATGTAAGAAAAAGCAGTGGACATGAATAATAAGCTGAGTTTGAAAGTGGTTTTAAAAAAAAGTTATAGTGGGAGAAAAAATCAGCCCCTCTGAGAGAAAACACAGAAGACAGCTTTAAATGTTATCAATAGTAAGTCGGTCAGACTAAATTAGAGTGTTTCGTTTTCTCTTAAACATGTTAATGTAAATGGTAAAAAAAAATGTGTGTTCTTTTTGAAGCAGTTTTAACATGAAATTAAAGGTTAATGAAGTCACTAATACTCTATAAACTACACCTTACACTTAATGTTGCTTACATTCTTAAAAAAAGCAAAGATAAGTTAAAATCGAATATAAAACTGGGTCCCACCTTATATTGTTGCTTATACCTGTGAACTTACATGGTAACTACACTGTTAAAAATAAAAAGTTGAGTTAACTTACAATTTTAAAGCAACCGGCTGCAAAGAAATTTTGAGTTTATTGAGCTTCAGTGGTTGAAGTTGTGCCAAATAATTTTTTTAAAGTTGACCGAAAAGGCTGTTTTAAGTCAATTATACTTTACGGAATAATTTGGCCCAACTTCAAACACTGAAGCTTAATAAACTCAAAATTTCTTAGCAGCCGGTTGCTTTAAAATTTCAAGTTAACTCAACTTTTTATTTTTTGAAGATATGGAGAATTTAAAGTCTCCTCAACTTTATTTTTTACTTTCATTGAACAAACAGTTCCAAACATGCAGTTGAATAATTTTTATGAGTGAATTCAACTCTGAGCTCAAAAAAATGTCCACCTAACTTACAATTTTAAACTGAGTTAACAATTTGTAAGTTGGATTTTTTACAGTGTAGATGTGTAAGTAGTATGTAACTACAGTGTATGTACACAATGGTACATAGTATTTACTTGTGTAATACTGATGTAACTACACACATGTAACAAGCCACAATAGTATGTGTAAGTTCAAATGTGTAACAGGACATTGGTAACAACACTAAGAAAGTACACATCTGTAACAAGAAATTATGTAAGTGCATTGTATAAAAACAATATGTTCTTGCAGGTGTTTTCCCACTTCCACACCTGTTTGCATACCATGTACTTATGAACATTGTATGGCAGAACTAATGCTGCATTAGAAGGTTTCACCTTATGATATGCAATACAATTACACTACATATTAAATAAACAATTGCTGTGGATTCACCATGCGTTTTCCCTGGCTACAGTTATGTGAGGAGCTGAGTGGACAGTTCCTGAGAAGTTACTGAATCAGTACACTGTTAATGATGTGTTGTATTAGGATTTATATTACACAGTAGTTTGTGACCATTTTGGAAGTACACTTATTAAAAAAAGTTACACTTTATTTACACATTGGGTGGACAGTTCCTGAGGAGTTTTCATGTACGTACACTGTTGCTAACAAGTTGCACAGAGGATTATGTTTTATATATTACACAGTAATTTGTGACAATTTTAGACTTTATATTGCGACAGTTTCTGAGGAGTTACCATGCAAGTACACTTTTAATAAAGTGTTGTACACTCTCAGAAATAAAGGTACGCGAGCTGTCACTGGGTTGGTTCCTTTTTAAAAGGCAAAAATTTGTACCAAAAAGGTCCATGTTAGTACCTCAAGGGTACATATTAGTACCTAAAAAGTACAAAAGTTTTCCTCTTAAAATTATTAGGTACTAATATATACTTTTGAGGTACCAATATGGACCCTTTAGGTACAAATGTGTACCTTTTAAAAAAGGTACCATCCCAGTGAAAGCTCGCGTACCTTTATTTCTGAGAGTGTATAGAAGGTAGTTTTACAAGTTACACAGTAATTTGTGACCATTTTACAATTTATATTGAGTGGACAGTCCCTGCGGACTTCTAATGCAGCATTAGTTCTGCCATACAGTGCCACAGCCATGTCACCCCTGCAGCCCAAGAGCGGTTACTCACTGAAGCTAAGCAGGGCTGAGCCTGGTCAGTACCTGGATGGGGGACCACATGGGAAACCTAGGTTGCTGTTGGAAGTGCTGTTAGTGAGGCCAGCAGGGGGCGCTCAACCTGTGGTCTGTGTGAGTCCTAATGCCCCAGTAAAAGTGAAGGGGACACTATACTGTCAGTGGGCGCCGTCTTTCGGATGAGACGTTAAACCGAGGTCCAGACTCTCTGTGGTCATTAAAAATTCCATGGCACTTCTCGTAAAGAGTAAAGAGCCAAAGTCCCTCAATCGGCCCTCACGATCATGGCCTTCCAATCATCCCCATCCACCGAATTGGCTCTATCACTGTCTCTCTACTACACCAATAGCTGGTGTGCGGTGAAAGCACTGGCATCATTGTCCTGTGGCTGCTGTCACATCATCCAAGTGGATGCTACACACTGGTGGTGGTGTGGAGAGAACCCCCGAATGATTGTAAAGCGCTTTGGGTGTATGGCCATACACAATAAATACGCTATATAAATACACATTACATTACATTACATTACAGTGTTCACAAGTACATGGTATGCAAACAGGTGTGGAAGTGGGAAAACATCTGCAAGTACATATTGTTGTTACGCAATGCACTTACATAATTCTTGTTACAGATGTGTACTTTCTTAGTGTTGTTACCAATGTCCCGTTACACACTTGAACTTACACATACTATTGTGGCTTAATACATCTGTGTAGTTACACCAGTATTACACAAGTAAATATAATGTACCAGTGTGTACATACATGAAAAAATATTTAGACAAAAGCAGATTAATTAAATGAAAAAGGAACAAAACCTGAGTAACCTAAATGTGAAAATTTAAGGGAAATGAGCCAATCAGTACAGTCTAGATCAATTCGGCATTCCTACAGTGTAAAAACCGAAGGGTTCCACACAATTCATTCAGGTTTCCCAACACAAATCAAAGTAGACTGAACATAAAACAATTAAGTTGTCTTAAAAAAATCTCAAGAATTATGTTGTTTAGGCTCAGTTTACATAAATAGTTCAAACAAGCAACAAAATGTTGATGACATGTTCCAATCATCCAGCTGATGTCTGAACTAGGGCTCCACGATGTATCGATCCAGCATCAAAATCACTATATGTGCATACTCACAATAGTCACATTGCAGGATATGCGTTGTTAAGTCTGAATTATATTTTAGAATTTTCAAGTCAGCGCCACGGTGGCGTAGTGAGTAGCACGTTCGCCTCACAGCAAGAAGGTCGCTGGTTCGTGTCCTGGCTGGGTCAGTTGGCATTTCTGTGTGGAGTTTGCATGTTCTCCCCGTAGTTGCGTGGGTTTCCTCCGGGTGCTCCGGTTTCCCCCACAAGTCCAAAGACGTGCTATAGGTGAATTGGGTAGGCTAAATTGTCCGTAGTGTATGAGTGTGAATGTGTGTGTATGGATGTTTCCCAGAGATGGGTTGTGGCTGGAAGGGCATCCGCTACGTATAAAATATGCTGGATAAGTTGGCGGTTGATTCCGCTGTGGCGACCCCAGATTAATAAAGGGACTAAGCCGACAAGAAAATGAATGAATTTTCTAGTCTCAAAATCTAAATTTCAAACCTAAAACAGGATTCATTTACTTAAGGCGTTGGCAGATTATTTTATTTGTTTTAATATTAACTTAAATTTGACCTGTTGGATGCTGCACACTGGTGCTGGATGAGGAGATTCCCCCCCAAAAATGTATAAAGTAGGGCTGTGCAATTAATCGCAAAAAAATCGCGATTTAAGCACATGCAATTTCTAAATTGCAAAGGCTGCAATTTTATCTATTAATTATTATAATTTTTTTTTACATTCATGATTTTAATATGTTAACCAATCAGAGCTGACGCAACACATCGGCCAATTACAGCTAAGCTGAGCGGGAGAAAGATGTTATCCAATCAGAGCTCACTCTACACACGACAAAGTTAGCGGGAGAACCAAATAGGTGGTTTTGATTTACATTAGTTTTTATTTATTGTTCTGACTGGAAATGAGGTTAGTTCACTTTTATTTGTCATGTTGAAATGCTTTATTTAAAAAAACAAAACAAAAAAAAAAACAGTTGCCAAAATCGCAAACAAAATTCGTTCCAAAAATCGCAATATGATTATTTTGTCCATATTGTACAGCCCTAGTGTAAAGCACTTTGAGTGTATACTATATAAATATAGCACTATATAAATATAAGTAATTATTATTATTATTATTATTATTCTTGTTATTATTATGTTTATTTCTGAAATAAAAAAATCATTTTAGTTTATTGGATTAGTCTTTTCTTTCTTTTTTCTTTTTTGCAGTGTGATTTTTTTTATTTCTGTACCTGAATACTATTAGACTCTACAGAGAAACGTAAAATAGTACTGTTCAAACCATCTGGGGAAACTGTATTCATATTGCTATATATATATATATATATCGCAGTAAAATAAAATATCACAATATCAGATTTTTCCAATATGGTGCAGCCCTAGTCTGAATTAATAGGAAATGCAAATTATTGTGAAAGAGTTTTGTGAGCAGAATGAAATAAGATTAATACAAAAAGAAACTTGAGATTTGCAGGCTTAAAATTTTTGCTGGACTTCTAGGACCGAGTCCAAATTAAACGCTTAAAAATAAAGATTGTAAAGGGATTTATGAATTGTTGTTCTGATCATTGGTTCTGTGGCGTTTCATGTGTGGAGTTTGCATGTTCTCCCCGTGTTCGTGTGGGTTTCCTTCAGGTGCTCCAGTTTCCCTCACAGTCCTAAGACATGCAGTACAGATGAATTGGGTAAGCTAAGTTGTCCATAATGTATGAGTGTGAATAAGTGTATATGGATCTTTCCCAAAGATGGGTTGCAGCTGGAAGGGCATCTGTTGCGTAAAACATGTGCTGGATAAGTCGGTGATTCATTCCGCTGTGGCGACTAATGGCCGGATTAATAAAGGGACTAAGCCGAAAAGAAAATGAATGAATGAAAAATGGTTCTTTGAGGAATACTTCATTGAATGATTCTTTAAAAAGAACTGTTGAGTACGTAAAGCCTCGAACACCAAATTATTAGTAATGTGAGTTATACTAAAACACATTACAAAGGCAAAGGCAAAAAAGGACAAGGGCTTTCAGAGAATCTTGCGGTCAGGAGGTTTTATACCTAGAACTGAACATAAATGACTGCTCTGTAAATTTATGCTGAATGCTATGGCATGCTGCTCTGCTGAGTCTTTCAACCTTGCTGTTCCATCTATGATAGCACAGCATGAGGGCTGCTACCTGTTCATTTCCCAGGGAGCTATTTAATGTCTTTTATGTCTTCTTCTTTTTTTGTGATATCCAATAGCTGTGTACTTTACTTTCAGAGGACAGTTAATTTAATATAATAAATCATGAGGTTAAAGACTGTAGCCTTGTTGTTGTTTCTAGACATGTATAGCATCATTTTGAAGTATCAGTATGAAATTTCATTATTAAACTTTATTGCTACAAGTACAGTTGTTGTTTTTTTCATGCTCTCCATGCAGTCTGGCAACAATTATGTGAATAAGTAATTAACAACAAAAGTGTTTGCAAGCATTGTCTTGATGTATTGCTCAGATAATGTAGGCAGGTGATGAGGTAAATACATTCATGATGGTCCTTTTGTAATTTTTGCACATTAAATTATTACTGTATGTTTTACTTGATTAGTGAACTGTATCTATAAGCTGATTATATTACGCTTTTATACAAAAAATAAAGATTAACATACATTAAATGAATGTCAAATGACAAATAAACCTGAAAATGAAAGCGAGTACACACAAATAAATAATGCTTTACTCAATATTGCTTGTTTGCATATTTTACCCATTTACTGTATAATCGGGAGATGTACACAATGTCTTGAGTGTGTTGTCATACAATCTAATATAAATTACACCTACAGTAAAACCTAAATTTACCTTTTTTTCATTTACCATATTTCTTGTTATAGTTTCAATATGCAATTATAACAGATTAATATTTAAAAATCTTTGTAATTCTGGTCACACTTTACAATAAGGTTCATTAGTTAATGTTAATTAATGCATTTACTACCATGAACAAACAATGCACAATACATTTACTACAGTATTTGTTCATGTTAGTTAATGAAAATACAGTTGTTCATTGTTAGTTCACACTAACTCACGGTGCATTAACTAATGTTAACAAGCATTGACTTGGATGTTAATAATGCATTAGTTAATGTTCAATTATGATTAATAAATGTTGTACAAATGTTGTTCATGATTAGCTCATGTTAGTAAATGCATTAACTAATGAACCTTATAGTAAAGTGTCACCGTAATTCTATACAGTGAAACTATATATATATAAAAGCATATTTCTGTGATGTGCTTTACAGGTTTCTTAAACAAGATTATCAAATGAAATATTTTTTTCTTCAAAATCAATATGCTGACAGCTTTCCTTAAACAGCTGTTGGTAATTGACTTATAATTTCTCAATCATACTTAGTATTTGCAAATAATATTGTATGGTTTCTACTCATGCATCATAAATATGTAACTTACTAGAACAGGGTTCTTGTTTCAGCTATTGCATGCCTTTTTTAAATAGGCCATCTGTGAATAAATAAATATATATAGCATAAATTTATTCCAAGACCATGTGCAGGGAAGATTTCAAGGTGAATTCACTGCCAGCAGTTTTAGAAGCACCAACACACCTATCGGTTTAATCAGAGAAACACGTCCTTCAACCTCCTCCATAGAGGATGAAAGAGTGATGTTTTTTCATCTTGGAAGACACTTGAGATACTGATCTTCTGTAGAGCTATTAAGCTCTGGAAGCTACACTCTTCAGGCTTTACATCTTGCTGATCAGACAGAAGAATTCACTATTATTCTGTATAGAACTGTATTTACACAAACCCATATCTAAATTCAGTAAATCAAATCAAACTGTTTTATGTTTTCTAACAGTGCAACAGCAAACCATGTAATATGATGTGCATCACATTTTTTCATGCAAACATCCCATAACATCGTTTTCAGTGCTTTTTGGATTTCTTCACACAAGTCACTAGTAATGTGCATTTGAAAGTACCAAGTTTATAATGAGATTAATAAAACTTGTTTTCTGTATTTTTCCCACCAGACTAAAAGCTCTGTTTTAAAGATTGACTACAAAGAAAAATAAGTGTAGAAAACTACAATTATAAGTTTAGCATTTTTACTGACTGCAAACGGCATTCCTACAGTGTAAAAACCGAAGGGTTCCACACAATTCATTCAGGTTTTCCAACACAAATCATAGTAGACTAAACATAAAACAATTAAGTTGTCTCAATTGTGTTGTTTAAGCTCATTTTACATACACAGTTTAAACAAGCAACAAAATGATTATTTTTGGAGTGGTAACAGACCGAATTAAATGAGGAAAAGAGTAAAGGTGGGTGTGTATCAACACGCAGAAGCCGCCAAACAGATGCAAATCAATGAATCTGTTCCGATCATCCAGCTGATGAAATCACTATATGTGCACACTCACAATAGTCACATTGCAGGATATGCGTTGTTGATTTTTTACTTGTTTCTAGTCTCAAAATCTAAATTTCAAACCTAAAACAGGATTAATTTACTTAAGGCATTGGCAGATTATTTTACTCGTTTTAATATTATCTTAAATTTGACCTGGGCGATGCTGCACACTGGTGCTGGATGAGGAGATTCCCCTCAAAAATGTGTAAAGCACTTTGCGTGTCCAGAAACACACTATTTAAATGTAAGGAAGTATTATTATTATTATTATTATCATTATTATTATTATTATTATTATTATTATTATTATCTCTGAAATAAAAAAATCATTTTAGTTTATTGGACTAGTCTTTTTTTTTTTTTTTTTTTGCAGTGTGATTTTTAACATTTCTGTACCTGAATACCATTAGACTCTACAGAGAAATGTGAAATAGAACTGTTCAAACCATCTGGTGAAACTGTATTCATATTGCAATATATATCGCAGGAAAATAAAATATCACAATATCAGATTTTTCCAATATCGTGCAGCGCTAGTCTGAATTGATAGGAAATGCAAATTATTGTGAAAGAGTTTTGTGAGCAGAAAAATAGAAAGAAAAATAACTGTAGAAAACTACAACTATAAGTTTCGCATTTTTACTGACTGCAAACGCCAAAATATGCACCAATTTTGAAAATGCAGCTAAAAAAATTTATGTGCACATCTGAGTAGGATTAAATGCACATAAACTACAACGGAAAACACATTTACACAATAAATTCCAGCATGCGCATCAAAAATTATGTGATTTTGTTTTCATTATCATCATGTGATAAATAAAATGGGACATCAATAATGAATTGATCACATAGATTTGTGTTCTTTGTTTTGATCGTTCAAAAATTTAGTGGAAAAATTGCCTTTATTCACAAATGTTTTATGTGATATTCTGGATTGAACCAACAGTTTGCTGATTGTTCTCGCAAAATAAAGCCCAACAGGCATTATTGTAAGACTGAAGGGCTTTTTTTGTTTAAACAAGCACCTGGATGTACTTTATCCTGTTTATTGCACATAAACAAAACAAATGACCACAAAACATAAGCACCGTAGTTACAATACTTTTATTATTTAATTAAAAGCAAAGCTGACAGAAATGAAAATGACCTATGTATCCTCAGACATCTCTCTAATAAAAACAAAAATAATAATTTCATGGAGGTACATGCATGTAATTGGACTACATGGTTTGTAATTAGAAAATTATAATTTCTTAGGGGGACTTCATTATTAGGGGGAATTATTATTTATAATTTGACTTAATTTGAGAATGACTTTCTTTTTGTTTGGCTGTCTTTTTTTTTCTTTTTGAAAAAAAAGAAGGGAAATAGGTAATACTGTGGAAATCTCTATGCTCTGGAAATGATTTTAAAAAGAACTAAAAATGTAATAATTTTGCCTTCAACTGTTATATTATTATTATTAAATATTTTACAAATCAGTAGTGATGTATTTCTTTTATCTTCATTTGCAGTCCTTTAGTGTTTTTAATGAACATGTTTAATTATTATTTGATTAAACAACAACATTTCCCAGAGATGGGTTGCAGCCGGAAGGGCATCTGCTGTGTAAAACAAAATGCTGGATAAGTTGGCGGTTATTCTGCTGTGGTGACCCCGGATAAATAAAGGGACTAAGCTGACAAGAAAATGAATGAATAAACAGCAACAACAACAATAATAATAATTGCAATTCGATGTGTTTCGAAATAATAAAAGAATATGTTTAGTGAAGGTTTAAATATATTTAAGCTAGGATTTCAAGTCACCGGCCCTGTCTGTTAGATCTTGTCTCCACCAGTCTGATGTCTTTCAATACTAGTTTAATTTCACCTGGCACTATAATATAATTATAAATAAAAGTAAGAACTATGTCAGCAAAGGGACCTTCTGTCGTCTGTTCTTCAGTATCCACAGGCCTCGAGCAGATTCCCCACAATACTCTACTCCATGTGAACATGCTCTCGGCCGCTGCCTCTGAAACAAAGTCTCAAGGCTAATAAATCACACAGTCCTGAAGGACAATCCCAAACGCTGTGAAAGCGAGAGGAGATGATATTATTAGCCTGACATCATCAGGGCTCTGGCACACAAACTGGATGTACAGGCTAACACAAACTTCTCATTAAGCATCCTATGAATATTTTGGCTGTTTTAAAAAGTGTTACAGTCATAATGCCTGACACGGATGATCTATTTTAGGGATCCTACTCTTTCCTTGATGAGCAGATGTAATTGGCCAGCTGTCCTGGTCATTAAAGTGCAAACCTTTGATACAATCCGACTGCAATCATCAACTGAATTTCGCAATCGGTCAAGAATAACACTTCTGAGATTTCTCCTGAGCAGTTACTACTAACAAGAACTCAGAGATTAATGTATGACAGTGATTAGGAACAGGTTTAAAAGAAAGATAACTTGTAGATGCTGACTGATTGGTTAAACTGTTTTATGTCTTTAATTCATTGGCCACTGTGAAGTGTTTAAATGTTCCATGTGGGAATTACTGCTATTATCATAGGAGCAAGAAATAGACTTAAAGCTTAATTTCTAGGTTTAGATCAGACAGAGACCATCTATATTCTATCCAAGCTAATAAAAAGCTACTAATAGTATAAAAGTAGATTTTTTTTATAGCTGTCATGATCAGAAAAAGGAGGATGAGTCAAACATACAAAAGTTAGTTTTTATTAACTGACTTAGTAACATACACAAGATGAAGGCATTGAGGGGATGAAAGTATAAGGTTGGGGATCCAGGCAGGAGAGTGATACGGAGTCATAGACCAGAGTGTATGCAAGTCACTTCCCTGATTGGAGTATAGATGAAGGAGAGTTGCTGGGAGCACAGGAGAGTGTCCGTGACTGGATGAAGAGCAGGTTAGGGAGATCGTGTCCATAGGCGATACTCGACAAGGGTGAAGTGAAGGAAGAGAGCTGATATGGGGTGTCCAGAGTGCTATCAGGTGCAGGGTTAATAGGCTGGGGATTGTGCACGGCTGGAAGGCGGTCTGGGTGATTGGGAGTGATGAGCTGGAGATGAGGAGTGACGAGTTGGGGATGTGACAATAGCATGGCCTACGTGGTTTTGATAATTAAAAATACACCAAAGTAGACTTTTACAGATTTTTTTAAACATTTAGTGAGATTTAAAAATTTTTAAAAAGCAACTTTCAGCATCTCCTGCAAATTTTATTAGATTATTTATAAAGTATTAGGGTTAGTTTTGCAGTTACAGTAAGAACAAAACATGGACATTATTCATTCATTCATTGATTTTTTTTTCGGCTTAGTCACTTTATTAATCTGGGGTTGCCACAGCGGAATGAACCGCCAACTTATCCAGCATATGTTTAATGCAGCTGATGCCCTTCCAGCTGCAACCCATCTCTGGGAAACATCCATACACACTCATTCACATTCATACACTACGGACAATTTAGCCTACCTAATTCACCTGTACCACATATCTTTGGACTTTTGGGGGAAACCGGAGCACCCGGAGGAAACCCACGCAACCACGGGGAGAACA
>CAIGQQ010034758.1:1959201-1982770 GCA_903798035.1 Danio albolineatus | reverse complement strand
CGGAGGAAACCCACGCAACCACGGGGAGAACATGCAAACTCCACACATTAATTTTCTTGTCGGCTTAGTCCCTTTATTAATCAGGGGTCGCCACAGCAGAATCAACCGCCAACTTATCCAGCATATTTTTTACGCAGCGGATGCCCTTCCAGTCGCAACCCATTTCTGGGAAACATCCATACACACACATACATTCACACTCATACCATACGGACAATTTATCCAATCCAATTCACCTGTACCACATGTCTTTGGACTTGTGGTGGAAACCGGAGCACCCGGAGGAAACCCACGCAACCACGGGGAGAACATGCAAACTCCACACAGAAATGCCAACTGACCCAGCCGGGGCTCGAACCAGCGACCTTCTTGCTGTGAGGCGAACGTGCTACTCACTACGCCACCATGGCGCCCTGGACATTATTCATTCATTCATTCATTCATTCATTTTCTTCCGCTTTTCCGGGGCCGGGTCGCGGGGGCAGCAGTCTTAGGAGAGAACCCCAGACTTCCCTCTCCCCAGACACTTCCTCCAGCTCCTCCGGGGGGATCCCGAGGCGTTCCCAGGCCAGCCGAGAGACATAGTCCCTCCAGCGTGTCCTGGGTCTTCCCCGAGGCCTCCTCCCGGTGGGACATGCCTGGAACACCTCCCTAGGTAGGCGTCCAGGAGGCATCCGAAAAAGATGCCCGAGCCACCTCAGCTGACTTCTCTCGATGTGGAGGAGCAGCGGCTCTACTCCGAGCTCCTCCCAGGTGACAGAGCTCCTCACCCTATCCCTAAGGGTGCGCCCTGCCACATCGCGAAGGAAACTCATTTCGGCCGCTTGTATCCGAGATCTTGTTCTTTCGGTCATGACCCAGAGCTCATGACCATAGGTGAGAGTAGGAACGTAGATTGACTGGTAAATCGAAAGCTTTGCCTTTCGGCTCAGCTCCCTCTTCACCACAACGGACCGGTGCATCAACCGCATTACTGCTGCCGCTGCGCCAATCCGCCTGTCAATCTCACGTTCCATCCTTCCCTCACTCGTGAACAAAACCCCAAGATACTTGAACTCCTCCACCTGGGGTAAGGACTTTCCTCCAACCTGGAGATGGCAGGCCACCTTTTTCCGGTGGAGCACCATGGCCTCGGACTTGGAGGTGCTGATTCTCATCCCAGCCGCGTCACACTCGGCAGCAAACCGCCCCAGTGCATGCTGAAGGTCCATGCTGAAGATATTATTCATGATTATTTAATTATTCCATAATATTTAAAAAAAGCAGACAATTTAATTGGCTGTTCGGGCTGTCAGTCATTTATCTATTGTAATGTTTTTAATCAAAAAGATAAAAAATTCATATCACTGTTAAATTAAAGGATTAGTTCACCCAAACATGTACTCATCATCTAGGTGTTTTAAACCTGAGTGTCAAAGTCTGAGTTTCTTTTTGCTTACGAGCACAGAGGAAGGGATTTGGAAGAATGTTGAAAACCTCTGACCACTGACTTCCATAGTATTCCATAGTATTTGTTTTCCCTGCTATGAATGTCAATGGATTCTGACATATTCAGAATATTGTCTTGTGTGTTGAGCCATCACCGTGGCACAGGAAGTAGCACGATCTCCTCAAAGCAAGAAAATCGCTGGTTCGAGCATGGCTGGGTCAGTTGGCATTTCTGTGTGGAGTTTGTATGTTCTCCCTGTGTTCGCATGGGGTTCCTCCGGGTGCTCCGGTTTCCCCAAATGGAAGGGGAACTGGGTGAGCTCCGTAGTGTATGTGTGTGAAGGGGTCTGTATGGATGCTTCCCGGTGATGCAGCTGGAAGGGCATACGCTGCGTAAAACATATGCTGGATAAGTTGGTGGTTCATTCCGCCGTGGCGAACCCAGATTAATAAAGGGACTAAGCCGAAAAGATAATGACTGAATGAATTAATGTGTTTTGTGTTCAAAAGAAGAAAAAGAAACTCATAAAAGTTTGGAGTGTAAGCTGTAACACAATCTCACTGGCAATTCATTACTTTTTGATTTAGTGGCCAATTTTGTATGAATTAATACGATCTCATTCCTACAATTTAGCATGATTTGCTTATCCCACAATGACGGTTGTGTTTAGGGGTGGGGTTTGAAGCCATGTCTCCTTTTTTAAACCGTACAAATTCAAACGAATTAGCCACTAAACTGACAAAACGTGAAATAGTTACATTTCCTCATGAGATCAGGCTGGTAAATTCTTATTTTTAGGTGAACTATCCTTTTAACTTTTGTACAAAAGTATTCTGCTATTACTGAGTCATGTGATAAGGTGCATTTATATAACTGCTGTAACTGGGCTCTTAACTATTTATAGTTCAGCTGTTTTATTGTATTATATGTGTCAAGGTTTGTGGTGGGGGAAAAGGAGCGAGGACTCAATTGCAAAGAAAATGGGTAATTATTAATAGCAAAATAAAAAAACAGCAAAATAAACAACGTCCAGGGGGGAAACATTAATAAAACAATGAAAAGAACAAACAAACTTGACTGGGCAGGCTGGCAAGGATCAGGGCTGGAGGACAAGATAAGGCTGGATACGACAGGGAAGTATAGACGATGAACTGGCACAGGACAGCAGACATGAGGAGAATACACACAATGTAGTGCTCCACCCGAGAAAACTCAAGTCGAGCACAACAAACAGGACAAGACAGAGCTAGTGCCTGGACTCTGCCACCAAAACAAGAATTTACATGACTGGAGAGGCAGAACCCTGACAATATGTAGTTCATGTGGTAATACTTTACAATAAGGTTCATTAGTTAATGCTTTTACTAACATGTCATGAACAACACCTGTACAGCATTTATTAATCATACTTGAACATTTACTAATAAATTATTAACATTCAAGTTCATGCTTGCTAACATTAATTAATGCACCATGAGTTAACGTGAACTAACAATGAACAACTGTGTTTTCATTAACTAATGTTAACTAACATGAACAAATACTGTCGTAACTGTATTGTATATTGTTTGTTCCTGTTAGTAAAAGCATTAATTAACATTAACTCATGAACCTTTTTGTAAAGTGTGACCAGTAATGTTTCTGCATAATAGCAGATTACATATAATAGATTACATAAAATAGTTGCTGGTTTATTAGTATTTATTTTATGATCATTAGGTATTAAAAACTGATATCACCAAATCACAAACTTAGATTTCTATTCAATATTGTATTAAACTAAGACTCATACAATATTTGCATTTCAAAATGATGTGTTTGAAAAGAGATATCGTGTCAAGCTGGATAAGACAAAAGCAATCAACTATACTGAATAAAGTCCTATTTTCTTCACAGTTGACATGTCTTACAAGGTGTAGGTGTTCGGAATATAGCCTAAATTAGATTTGCGTTGACTTTCCACCGAGCTTTCTCTTCATGTGATTCCCTCCAGGCCAATTCCATCACCAAAGCCTTGGGAGGGCAAGCTTACAGCCTTCAGTCAAAAAAGATTTATGGCTAAAGCCAATATTCCACAGACAAAATCAACAATGAGACAAGCAGAAAATGGTATTTAGCAATTTTAGGGATCAACAGAGTGCTGGCTATCTTCAACATGTTTGCCCTTTGAAATTGGGTATATGTACACAGAATTTTAACGATCAGTCAGCCAGCTCAATCATTTCTAGTGCCATGCCATTACAAAATCGCAATTGCAAAAAATTTAAGATCTGATTTCTTTAAAAATCAATGATCTTCACTGCCTTACTGAGGTACGATATAAAGTGGGAATCGGACTAGAAAACAAGCACTGAATTTAATTCCATTGTTTCACGCCATTAGCTTGGGTTGATTTATTTATTGAATTTACATCACTAAAATGCTTTTTGTACAGTGGCCGAGAAAGGTTAACGCGCTGCAATTTAAGAAAGCACATGCAATAACAAAAAACACCAGCAAAAAAAGAAACGATATTCATCAATTTGACAGCTCACCTGTTACAAATTCTTACAACAAAGACAACGGAAGAAATGCGCAGCAAATTGGTCAAAGCACACTTAACGGAAGAAACGCACAGCAAGTTGGTCAGAACACAGCGGAAATGTTTCAAGAGGACCCAAAAACATGACAGACCCAGCTGAGATACGGACCCGCCGTGACTGTTGTTCAGTGAAGTGATTGGTGGTCTTTGAAAGGTGTAATATCCTGATTACACGATTCCGTTGTCTTTTTTAAGTTATCAGTCTAATTAATGATCAACTGAAACGTTGCGTTATTAAATAGATTAACTACATCCGTATCTCAGCTGGCTCTGTCATGTTTTTGGCTCCTCTTGAAACATTTCCGTTGTGTTTTGACCAACTTGCTGTGCGTTTCTTCCATTGTTTGTGTTTTGACCAACTTGCTGCGCGTTTCGTTTGTTGTTTGTGTTTTGACCAATTTACTGCGGGTTTCGTTTGTTGTTTGTGTTTTGACCAATTTGCTGCGGGTTTCTTCCGTTGTCTGTGTTGGGAGAATTTGTAACAGGTGTGCTGTCAAATTGATGAAGATTGTTTCTTAATTTGCTGGTGTTTTTTGTTATTGCATTCTCGGCCACCGTATTTTTATTACAAAAGATTATAGTCAAAGTTTTGCAATAGTATTTGGATGCAGCCTTTATGATGCAGGCTAGGACTGCATATCTCAGTGATGCAGTCAGACACAATGCACTCAATGGAGTGACGTCACTGTGAGGGGTAGGATTAGGTGAATGCATTAAAAAGCATTCACTTTAATGCATCTCAGATTGCACTACACCAAGTCTGCATCCAGACCCCTCTCAACTTTTGTTTCATGTAGAATACAGCATATGGCACTTTATCATATATATGGTATTTCCAACTGACTCTTTCATTACTCAGACAGAATGTCAATAGGTGTCAAGGCCATATTGCTGCTTGTTATTAAAGGCACACATGATCCAAGCTGGACATTACGATGTATGCGATGGCAGAGATGTGGACTCTCATTTCAATAATTCAGACCATCATTACTAAAAGATGGTTATGCTTTGCAAACCACATGTGCGGTCACATATAGTTGCTCTTACTGAAATTAAATTTATGACAAGCCTTGGCTGGAAATATGCATTTAAATTTACATGCTTAATTTTAAAAATAAAAAGGACGTATAAAGGGGACCATCAAGAGTATCCAAATTTTTTTTTACTTCAACATTTTATAATTTGCTGATAATATAATTTGTTATTTAAAAATAGTATTTAGGTGTCACTGATGTTTAAATCCCATTCTATATTGTTTTAAAATTAAATTCTAATGAGTACTTTGTAACTAGTTTGTGAGAACACAAATGGATATTTTTTTCCTTTTGACTGGTTAGTTTGGTAAAGAGGCTGATTCATTAAGTGTGTGGTTATTTTAAGCTTCTCATCTTTGGCCAGCATCACAGCAGGACTAGCTGTCGCCTTGTGCTAATGTAGAGATGCTGGCTACCATTACGCAAAATCTCCCTCTGCAGACAATCTTGAGACACAGCTATTTCATCACACGTTATTTTAGCGAGATGGTGAGCAAACATCTTTTATTTAACATCAGTGACATGCCACACAATTTACTATTATTAATTCATATACAGAGAAAAAATATGAGGTTGATCGTGCATGCAGGGGTTTTAAGATATAAGTATTGGTAACACTTTACAAGGTTCATTAGTTAATGCACTTACTAACATGAGCTAATCATGAACAACACTTGTACAGCACTTATTAATCATAATTGAACATTTACTAATGCATTATTAACATCCAAGTCCATGCTTGTTAACATTAGTTAATGCACCGTGAGTAAACATAAACCAACAATGAACAACTGTTTTCATTAACTAACGTTAACTAAAATAAACAAATACTGTAGTAAATGTATTGTTCATTGTTTGTTCGTGTTAGTAAATGCCTTAATTAACATTAACTAGCTAATGAACCTCATTGTAAAGTGTGACCCATTTATTTTCTTCTGATTTAATTATATGCCTTATTTATTATCATGATCAGACTTTAGAATAAGGTTTCTTCTGTTAATGTATTTTCTAACATGGGGGACATGTCCCCTTCCGTCCGAGGGTTTACCCCCCCTCCCCCAAAAAAAGTGTTAAACAATTGCACTCTGTATTGCGAAATATATATATATATATAGCTAAAATAATTGTATTTGTAGAAAAAAACGCAATTCGCATTTAAAATGCGTTTAGAAACTGTTGAGTTCCCCCTCCTCTTCCTCACAGTGGTTTGGTCCACTGCCTTTCCCGGGTTTCATCTCTCCGACTATGCGTGCGCACACACACAAGTCAGGTGTGTGGCTGCGACTCGGTTCTTGATGATCGGCAGTAAGGAGGGTACTTTATTCACCTTAAATAAAGTGATTTTCTTTAATGTTCTTGATACAGACTCATTCATAAATTATTTGCAGTAAAAATGCTGATTACCGATGTATTTTCCATGTGTCTGCTATATTAGCGATTGAAATATTACCTATTTAGTCAATGTTAGCGTTAGCTTGTTGCAAAGTGCAACATACTAATGTCACAATGATAAAATACTAATAATACTAATAATAAAATACTAATGTCAATCATAGGCAAAGGAGAAGGAAAATATTGAGGGACAGCAGAGCAGGGTCATTCAAAAAGTCAGGTAAGGGGGTGAAGGGATAATGGCAGAACTTATTTAGATGAGCAATTTCTTAAATGTTTTTAGTGTTGTGGCTGTTCAGCAGATGAACATCACAGGCTCACCTATTTACAGTATAATCTGTCGATTTAACAAGTGTAATGTAAACAAGTGAGTTATTATGAGTTTAGAAAAAAACTTTTCCTGCATTTTTTCTGCTTCAGGAGTCAGTCTGTCGACCGTACACAACATGAATAATCTTAAGAAAAATCTGCTGTCATTGAACCTGAGAAAAATGTAAAACTTAAAACCATAATGACGCAGTCTCCATGCTGCAATAATAATGATAGAGCCAAAGTGTTTAACTGTGGGGACGTATCTTTATAAGTACAATTTGACTGTATTATTTGTGTCCCCTTCAAAAAAATTGCTCAAGTAAAATTTTATATTTATTGTCCCCCCCTAGTGTTAAATGAGATTTACACCCTTGACCACATGTCTTGGACTTGTGGAGGAAACCGGAGCACCTGGAGGAAACCCACGCAACCATAGGGAGAATATGCAAACTCCACAAAGAAATGCCAACTGACCCAGCCGGGGCTCGAACTAGCGGCTTTTTTGCTGTGAGGCGAACGTGCTACCCACCACGCCACCGTGGTGCCCAGAAAGATGAATAAATAATAAATGTAATGAACATTGTTTGTGTTAGTAAAAACACTAACTGAACCTTATTGTAGTGTTAACATTTAATTCACCATTTGGAAGGATGTTTACAAATATATTGATAAATATTATGGCAATACGATATTAGCAATCCCTCTTTTAAAAACCTTCAAAATGTAAATGGTAACATTGTGTGCATAAGTTCTAAAGTGGGGATTTCTGACTGATTTTGTGAAAACAGCCTTTAAAGTTATGTACTAGTCACTTTCAATCTTGTATATATATACACACACAATAGTACCTTCAACAGTTTCAACCAATTGAAAACCAACTTAAATTGATCAGTTTTAAAATTCCTTCTTACATTATTATTATTATTATTATTATTATTATTATTAATAATATTATTATTATTATTATTATTATGAGCATTTAGTCACCATATTATCAAATGCAAGTGAACAACTTTATTTTTTAATCTGGCCAACAATGAACCTTTAACTTGCTGAGTGCATCATTCTGCTCACATAGTTATTCACAGGCAAGACTTTTCAAGGACCCTTCATCAGGCAGCAAGGGGCCAAAGGTTTCGATACAGAATATTAGGTGTCAGGTTTATTATCTAAATGGGATATCCTCAGAGGATTTATTTACTCAATGTTTGTCAATAACATGAGTGCCATAAATTAGAATAAGGTCATCTACAAGATTTTTTTCTGTTCAGATATGCATTACTCCAGTTAAGGCCTGTTTACACCTTCCTGAAAAGTGAGGCCAAATCATTTTTTTCCCCAGTGGGAAAACTCGGCCCTCTCTATGTAAAGAAATAAGATGTGAGCCAACCTTATAATAATAAAATGACTATTTTTCCCCAATAATGGCTTTCATCATCATAAGCAGTGATGTTTATGTTCACTTGTATTTAGTTATTTGATACTGAATAATTAAAAGTCATAATAGTGTGCTTGCAGTTGGGCTTGTGGGAGTTTAATATCACAAAACCTGCTCATGGTCCCTTTAGCACAGACCCAAGGGCCAAATCTAAAACATAACAGCAACCAGGCTATGACATTTTTATTAGGTTTCTACAATGGAATGAACTGAGGGAGTGTTGTCCATATTTATTTAACAGTCTGTGGTTCACAACAAGAACCATAACTATAAACATAACTATTGTCCAAAGCAATGCCCATTGATGTTCTATTTATAGGTGATTTGAACTTTTTTTTTATATTGGCATTTATATGAACTAAATCAGTTTTACTTTAATCGGAACAAGCATTCTGCCACAACACTGTTCCCTGCCTAATGCTGGGATCTTCCACAATATGAAATATTGTTATAGGTTTTTATTATTTTTTCTACATCTATGTTAATTTGCTTTGACACAATTTACAATGTAAAAGCGCTTTAGAAAAAAAAAACTTGACTTTACACATTCTTTATCAGACATCAGCTGTACAAAAAAAGCAACCTTGAAATTATTCTAACCATAATGTTTCTTCTTATCATGCATTGTAGTGTCAAGTCCGCTTTTATTTTGTACTAAGAATATTTTAGCATTTTGTCATGGCTGTGAAAAAGCTGTTACTTTACATGTCATTATCAATTCTTTAATTGAAACATCAAAAAATAAAACTAAAAATCATCTTAGTTTTGTTTGTCATGGCAATTTTTGGAGTAAAAAATGGAACTGTAACTTCTAATTTAGCATCAGAGGTTTTCTGTGTTTACATGCGTGAGAGAGATGATTGAAGTTAGAAACTGTGGGGTGTCCACCTGAAACACAGGGTGCGAATTACAATCAAACAACACTGTTACCCTTGTCTTTTCAAGGTTACATCTCATTCACGAATTCTATTACATTAAGCTCCCTGATGACACATACTCAAAATCAGATGATCTTCTTATTCTCAATCTGAATTTCTTTTCTTGCTTCAAGCAACATTCAATTACCATTTCCTCAGTATCCTGACCAATCCTTTGGGTCAGTCAATCCTTGCTCAATATGTTTTACATATAAATGTGATGGACCTTGCTGCCATAAGCAGTCATGTACTGTGCTCAAATGCTAAGAACAAAATTATTCATAGATGCTTATGTAAGTCAATCTCTGAGCAGACACTAAGATAATGCAGGACTGTGGCACTCCAATAAATAAACTAGGCAATGCCAGAGATGCATTTTTCAAAAAACATTATTTATATGTGATGTGCTTTGTTCATTTGTTTATTCATTTTCTTTTCGGCTTAGTCCCTTTATTAATATGAGGACTGCCGGATGCCCTTCCGGCTGCAACCCATCACTGGGAAACACCCATACACTCCCATTCTCACACAAACTCACTACAGACAATTTAGCTGACCCAATTCACCCATAGCGCATGTCTTGGACTTGTGGGGGAAACCCAGAGGAAATACATGCAAACATGGGAAGAACATGCAAACTCCACACAGAAACGCCAACTGACCCAGCCGAGGCTCAAACCAGCAATCTTCTTGCTGTGAGGCGACTGTGCTACCAATTGTGCCACCGCACTACCCAAGATGTGCTTAATTATAAGCTCCATTTAATCTTAGGCTTTGTGGCATTTTGGTAATTGATTCCGTTAAACAGCTTATTAAGAGAATAAAATAGGTTAATGGTGGTTTACTGATTGTGCAGAATAAAATCAATGTGAAACTTTCTCTATTAAAATCAGTTACCCTGAAGTGTTCAGATCCCCATTTCCAGCTTTAAATTACTCCACACCTAATAATGGCAAAGCAAAACCAAATTCAGGATTCAAATTTGTACGTTTATTTAAAAGGAAAAACTTAATTTATTGCTCTGCTTTCGAATTTATACCCTTAACGCAGTACTTTGTTAAATATAACACTTTTGCAACAATTATAACCAAGACTCTGGGCATGATACAACAAGCTTTGCACATTTGCATTTGGTTTCCTCTATTCTTCACTGTAGATCCTCTCAGGCTATGCAGGTTCGATGGGTACTGTTGATAAATGGCCATTTTTAGCTTTCTCAAGAGATGTTCATTTAAATTCAAGTCTAAGCTCTGACTGGGCCACTCAAGGACATTCATAGAGTTGTCCCTAAGCCACTCGTGCTTGACTGTGCTTACGGTGACTGTCCTGTTGTAAGGTGAAACTTCCACCCAGTCTGTTGTTCAAAGAATTCTGGACCAACTAAGGATACCTTTATATTTTGCTGTGTTGAACCTTCCTCCCACTCTAACAAGTCATCCAACCACTGCTGCTGAAAAACCTCAAAAGGAAAGACCTCAACTTACTCTTAAAGAGAATGGGGGATGAGTATCAGATTAGTTTAATGCATGTTACACTCAAAAGAGTCATAACTCATCAAGAGGATAAAGACAACACTTAAAACAGAAAAAGTAGATTCAGACACACCCCACCTGAACCATTCAGTAGTGTAAAAAAGTGTAGCGATTCTTTTTTCTGCATGTTTGTCATGTAATACAGCCTTATTGCACATCCACATTTTCAAGATGAACACACATTTTAAGGTCATGCCTCAGCAGGTCAGGACTATGACTAGACCACTCCAAATGGACCTGTGGTGTGATTTGGATCATTGCTTTACTGCAGAACCCAAGTTCACTTCAGCATGGGGTCAATAACATGTTCATTCCAGGATATATTGGTACACAACATATTTCATTGTGCCATTCATAACATCTTCCAGGTCCTGAAGCAGAAAATCAGCCCCAGACCGTAACACTAACACCACCACATTTTACTGTTAGTATGATGTTGTTTTACGGAAATACGATCTTATTCTTACACCAAACATGATGGGACACATACACTCCAAAAAGTTTTGTCTTACCAGTCCACAGAGTATTTTCCTAAAATTCTTAACTATCATGAAGATGCTTTCTGGCAAAACTGAGATGAGCATTTATGGTCTTTTTGCTCAGCAGCATTGTCTTTTACTTATGGGAGTCATGAACACTCAATTTAACTGAGAAAAATGAGGACTGCTGTTCTTTAGATGTTGTTGTGGGCTCTTTTGCAATCTTTTCTATAAGTTTTTGCTGACCTCTTGGGGTAATATTCGTCGACCAGCCACTCCTGCACTGTAATCCCGAACAAGTTGGCTAAACTCAAAAAATTTGAGGTAATCAGTTACGTCAAATTTTTAAAGTTATAAAATGTTCTATTTTAAGTAAACAGAAACATCAAGTTTTGAGTTTGTTGCACTCATGCAAGATACTTCTCCTAACTTAAAATCCCAAGTTACCCAGCTCATACATTTTAATAGCAATTAACTTAATTGTTTGAATTTCTCCCAACTTTAAATACTTAAGTCACCCAGCTCATACATTTTAATAGAAATTAACTTAATTGTTTTTAATTTTTCATTCATTCATTCATTTTCTTGTCAGCTTAGTCCCTTTATTAAACTGGGGTCGCCACAGCGGAATGATCCGCCAACTTATCCAGCATTTGTTTTACACAGCGGATGCCCTTCCAGCCACAACCCATCTATGGGAAACATCCATACATTCTCATACACTATGGACAATTTAGCTTACCCAATTCATCTGTACCGCGTATCTTTGGACTTGTGGGGAAACCAGAGCACCCGGAGGAAACCCCCGCAACCACGGGGAGAACATGCAAAATCCACACAGAAATGTCAACTGACCCAGCCGAGGCTCGAACCAGCGACCTTCTTGCTGTGAGGCGAATGTGCTACTCACTACGCCACCGTGGCGCCTGTTTTAATTTCTCCCAACTTTAAATACTTAAGTCACCCAGCTCATACATTTTAATAGCAATTAACTTATTTTTTATTTATCCCGACTTTAAATAATCACCCAGCTCATACATTTTGATTGCATTTTTTAAAATAACTTCTCCATCTTAAGTTTCACAAATGAAATTAGCCATAATTTTTATCTGTAAACCACATAAATTTATCAAAATACATCTGTAATTTTAAACAAACAGACAGTGCAATTTTGGGCATTTATTTTTAAACAATAAATGTCCAACAGTAATTTCGATGTTGCTTCTTATGCAATTAGACAATAAGAGATTTAAAATAAAAATATATATGAATTTATTTATAGCTCAGCCAATACTAAATGACAGAAGATTCACCCACTCTTCACTTATACCAAAACTGTTTGAGTTTCTTTCTTCTTTTGAACACAAAAAATATTGTGAAAAAAAAGCCGGAAACCTGTAACCACTGACAAAATAACTTTTGTGTTCAACAAAAGCAAGAAATTCAAACACGTTTTGAACAAGTGAAGAGTGAATCAATGACAGAATTTTACGTTTTTGGCAAACTATCCCTATTTATATTAAAATGCACCCTTACCAATTAAAGGTCCATACATGCTTTGAAGTTACTACCCCAGTAACAGCCTTTATTAAGTGAAAAAAGAAGCTTTACATCAATTTATTCTTTAAGACTTTCTATTTTCTGTCATCAATGCCAAGCAAAATTTTTGCACAAATTCAAAGTTTTTGCAAAGTCCTTTATTATATAATATGTGAAGAGCATATATCATTCCAAACAAGACAGGAAAGGCCTGGAAGTGTGCTGTGGGTGGTGTCCATTTTATTCTCCAGAACAACAGAACAACAGTGCCAATAGAGCATCCTCAGTCAGCACTTCAGCATTATTAATCTAAAAATATAATTCAAAGATATTAATGTTAGGACATCATCAATATGACTGAACCAATATTACATGATTCATCAATTGTGTGAGAGCACGCGTCTCCATGACAACTTAAGCGCGGGCTGAGGAAAACCATCCTCGTGCCAAGATTTAAAAAATTTAAATCTGCTGATTTAAAATGTTTTTGTCTTGAACACATTCTGTAAAAATGCAGAGTTAACTCATTACAACTAATGCTAAGGTATCTAAAGTTTTAAACAATAACGTTAGTTAGCAACAAGTGGAGCTTTTTCTGTAATGCAACACATGTGTTTTCTGTAGTGCAACACATGTAAACGCATTCTGACCAACTCTACATTACATTGAACTGTTACTGTGATTATGTTGCTTAAACCATTAATTTAATATTCCTTGGATTTGTAAATATTTCCCTTACTGTGGTGTGAAGCGAGGCCGATCCGCCATCTTGAGAAAAACAATGAAGCATGAGCACGTACGTGAACCTGGATGATGTCAGACGCAAAATCACTACAAAAGTTATTAACATTTATTTACACAACAAAATACTGGATACCCGAGCTGTCATTTTCATATTTTTATATGCTTTATATATGACACACATGTACAAGTCATAGCTCAAATAAAAGCTCTTGCCTGTCCATGTACAATTCTAACGTTCCTTTACTGAATTATATTCACATATCAAACAGTTATCGAATGATTCACCACATTTTTTATGGCGCAGAAAAAGAAGACGGCCTCAAAATAAGCTTTTTTTCTAGGAGCTGAGGAAGTTTTGGAGAAGCTGACTTTGACTTCTTTGATATAATGTTTTGATACAAATGGGAAGAAAAAATGAGAAAGTAATGAAAACTCATGTTCTTATCATGTAAGATCTATGCAGAAGCAAATATGTCATATTTGATATGAATGATCAAAAAGTTATTTTCCCAATATTCAGTTGACATATAATAACCTTTGCATACTCTATAGTAGAGACTAAATTCTTTTTCTTAGTGTTTGCTGCCATCTGCTGGTTTCAAGCAGAACTGTCTGGAGTTGTCTTATTCTCTTATGGGATTATCTACACATTTTCAAAAAAGGATTTTAGAACAAAAGATAAAAAAGCGCCCAGTGTTGAAGTGGTTCATCACAAAACAGAAAACATAACAAATATTATTTATTACTTTCAGCAGTTTCTTTTGTAAATTCAAAGGGTTTTCTGTCCAATAACACTGGAATTTGTCATTTATACCACTGCATTTGGATATGGAAGACTTTCAAAGTTTGGTAGGCGGAAATTACATAAAAAAGGTATAGCACCTCTCATCAGTTGGAATACAATAACTTTTGCATAGATTATGATAGAGGCATTTTTCGTTTTTCTTATGATTACTGACATGGAACCACCAAAATTAATTACAGAAACCTAGACCACACAGAACCTAAAAGTTACTCTTTTAAATTTGAGTTTATAAAGAAAAAATACAGAAAGCGCCTCTTTTTTAAGTGTTTATGATAACACAGACAACATATACAATTATTTTAATCACTTTCAACAGTGTTTTATGAAAAATTAAAGGGTTTTCTTTAAAATGATACAACATTTTTGCATTTACTCCTCTGCATGTGGATTTAGGAAGCTTTTAAAATTGGGTAGACAAAATCCAGGCAGAAATCCCAAAATATGGGGACTGGCCACTGATCTGTTCTCTTAGAGATGTAGATGAGTTTTTAATCTTAATAATAAAAACATAACTTTTTCCCTTATAGTATCACCTACAAACAAAGACCTATCCCTATATACATCATTAATTTTAAAAGATTGTCATCCTTGGCTGAAATACCAAGCAATAACAAGAAAATTCAAAATATATTTCATCAAAATGAAATTTAATCAAGTCAGACTAGTTTGAAATGAGTCAGTGGGCTCCACATTTATCCCAAAATAGCACCAGAGGTTAAACTACTTCTTAAATCCAGACATGGTGTGACTTTGTACACGTTCATGCAAAATGACCATCTTTTTTACCAATACATAGTGAAGATTTCCTGAAATTAGTCATTGCTCTTAAAAAAAAAACGAAAAAAAAAAAACTATTTTTTTGTCAGAAAAACATCTTTCTCATATGATACTTCAGTTGATTAAGAGAGAAAATATGCTACTAGAATTATAAAACGCTATTGTGTTAAAAAAAAATAGCAGTTGAGCAGAGGAATGATGAGTTGCTTGTTTTGCTTAGGAATCTTGTGGTAAATTAGAAATGAAATTGTTGGCTGGTGCAGTGACTCTTGTGATAAGAGAGTAATGAAACTCAATATGGCACTCCTGAAAACATTCAGAAAGCAGCTGGTAAGACTATGGGGTTTTCACTCTGAAACAAATGAAGTAGAAAATGAAAGCTGACATGCTAGCACTGATTTCAATATTTAATTTCACTTTTCATAAGTCAATTCGCCTGCTGCTGTCTCTAAAACCAGGCGTTCTGACAGTGTTTACATTAGGCCACCAAAGTGTCTAGTGAAGAAATGAACATCAAACTGTGAATCCCCTATACTGCGCTGTTCTCTTACAGATGTAGATGAGTTTTTAATCTTAATAATAAAAACATAACTTTTTCCCTAATAGTATCACCCACAAACAAAGACCTATCACAATATACAGCATTGATTTTAAAAGATTGTCATCCTTGGCTGAAATACCAGGCAGTAACAAGAAAATTCAAAATATATTTCATTAAAATGAAATTTAATCAGGTCAGACTAGTTTGAAATGAGTCAGTGGGCTCCAAATTTATCCCTCAACCTTCAAATGACCATATTACCAAACGACACCATGCAGAGTTGCCCTTTCTCTGCTCAGTGAGACAGACAAAGGGTTGTCAAACACACAACTACTTTCTGTTAACGTACCACTTGCTGCCTAGAGAATGAGCTGATGAACTGCCACGACAGAGTGAAGATGTCAATCAATTTATCACACTGTGGCGGAGGGCAGAGACCAAAGCTTCTCAGACCAGCCAATTATAATTCACTTCTCATGTCTGATGTTGTGCAATTTAACATGACACTACAGCATTTATAACATGACGCTTTATGCCAAAGCGTTTATGTCAATGAAATTTTAATAGCATGTTTTCACAATGTATGTCACAGATCTTATTTTAAACAATTCATTCTTGCATGTTTCATGAAAAAAGAAAATGTTCAATGATATTTTCACCAATATCATTGATCTGTCATGTTTTTATATATACATTAGAAGCCAGAGACAATATATATTTTTTTCTGTTTTTTTTTTTTTTTTTTTTTTTTTTTTGATCCAAAAAAACTTGTTTTAGTTTTTTCCCTACAAAAATTACATTGTGACATTACAATTACATAAACCACTGCCACTGCCGTATCATCCTGCAGCCCCAAGACCAGTTACTCACTAAGGCTAAGCAGGGCTGAGCCTGGTCAGTTCAGAACACATGGGAAAACTAGGCAGCTGTTGGAAGTGGTGTTAAGGCTGATTTGAAGAGTTTCGTTGCAAAATGTGATATATCCATTTTGAGAAATGTTGGTTTATTATGGGATGATACTAAATTCATCCCATAGTTATTTGACATTATTATTGAAGACATCAACAGTCAAGTTTTGTTCACAATTTCTGTACGTTAAACTATTACTTCCCTAGCTCAGTGAAGGCCAGGGACAAATATTCTTCAAATCTAGGATATTTTTTATTGAATTTTATGTCCATAAATAGTTCATAAATAAGTCAAAAAGCATGCCAAAATGCAACATATTTATCTTAACATTGTCAAACATCCTAAATTGATTAAAATGAATAAAAACTATATAGAACAGTATATACAAAGATTGATTATCAATAATAAGATTCTGAGTTAGTTTGTTAGTTTTGGCCAGAATGTACACAATATAACTTAACATAACTTTTTTTTTTTGCTGGGGCACCAATTGCTTTAAGCAGGCTTCACTGTGGCATTTGAAGAAATTTTTTGGATCATAAGTGGGAAAATCACCAATAATTTATCAATAGATCGTAAATATTCATAATATTCAAAAACATATTGCCATAATAGATATAATGTCACTATGGCGTGTGCCAGTAATCCAGAGCAGTCCCTGAATGAAAAGGTCAGATGAGCTGTCAGAGCAAACAAACTGGAGGATGTTTATCGTTTCAACCATACTGAAACAGCTTCGGACTAATTGTGATTAGTTATAATATAGATATGTAAGATTAAGTTGGTTAAATAAACGACTTGTAATTTGTTACAGAAAAAGTGGAGGCGCCTTCCTTCCACACCGCTGCTAATAGCCTGTATGATCCGAGCGGGTGGAGCCACGATGGCGCAGTTTCTGTTGCACCGAGTCCGCGGATACAAGCTCGCCTCATCCCGTCTTATTTAACTTATTTTACTGTTATAATAATAATAAGTTATTATTATTATTATTACTACTATTATTATTGTGCAGCTGGAATGACCGGCTCCAATCCATCATCAAAATCCATGAGGTTAGCTCGACTTTGATTTTCTGACTGACAGACGGACGTAGCCTGTGACTGACAGCTCGCCTACAGTATAAACAATTAAATGGCAAATGTTTTTAGTTAGCCTAGTAAATCCTCTTTTTAAAAAGATATGTTTTTTTGTTTTGATATTATCGCTAAATCAATGAGCAAACTCGAAGCACTTTGCCGGCGGTGACTCTCCTCCCAGGTGATGCTGAGCTTGCGCATGTAGCTGTTCTTTATATAACAGTTCTATAACTTATATATCGCATTTTGCAAAAAAAACTGGTCTGGCGGATATCGCGTTCTGTGAAAAAATACATTTTGTAGTAGGCCTAAAATGTTCATTCTTAAATTGTGTTAATGACAGCAATTCACACATAGATAAGTGTAAGATTTATGAAAATATGCCTCATTTAAGAGAGAGAGACACGAGACTGAAAAGCATGATGCCCAGCTGAGAAAGGACAATGGGACCTACGTTTCACCCACATACTCACACCCTTCTCTTCCCCTCATTTACATGTAACACCTCACCCCCTTCTTTCCCTGAACTCACACAAAATGATCATCTCAAAGCATGAACTGTTCTATATCCATGCAAGTGACTATATCTATCATGTTTGATATCATTTGAAATGTCTCAGTGCGACTGGTACAATGGTCTCATTCCCTCAGAAATAGCCATAACCAAATAATAATTATATGACTTCAGATATCTTTTGCACCACTGCTAAGGGTGTGACCGGGGGGTTCAGTAACCCTCACTGAATGTAAATGCCCTATTGTTATTCAACACACACCCACACATATCTTGGTTTTGGACTACTTAAGTAACAGTTTTCCAAACGGTCGGGGCGCTTCTGCATTCAGAGTGGCCCATGGTGTGGAGTTTCTTAACTCCACACTATGTAGATTTGAAGGTCGGGTATGCATCTTTTTGATCTTGAATTTTTTTTTTGAGAATTTGATGTTTTGTATTGATCGTTTATGAATTGACTGAATGAATTGGCATAATACACATTTACCTGACTAATAAATTGTTATATTTGAACGTATTCTTGTTACTCTGAAATTATTACTCAGATAAGTTAAGAATGTACTAGGTTCCATGATAGACGAAACATAACACATGTTAAATGGAGATTCTAGAAATTCCCACTTGTTGTTTTGACTTCAATTATGTTATTCATCGTAAAGCTACGGAAAGTCAGGGTAAAGTGCATTAAGATGAATGTGAAGTCGAAAGATAACACGTCTTACATGGTACTGACTGTTTCACCCCTGGTTAAATATCGTTTGAAATTTAACTAAGTTGTACGTAGTTAATTACAAGAATCAAATGATTACTATTTAAATAATGGCATTGTCTGTCTGTCTATTAAATAGCATTGATCATCAACCTCTAATCGTTGACCAAAACTAGTGAATTTATGATGCATTGCAGCCGGCGTAATGTAATATAGGTTCACAATAAATGAGTAATAAGAGTAAAGAAGTACTATGGAGCGCCAAGGTAAAGTGCATTAGGATGTAGTAAGCCGACGGGTAACACATCTTACATGGTATTGGCCGATTAACCTCTGATTAATGTCTCAGCATTAATTATAGTTGTACCTAGGAAAATTGGTAGGAGTTCAAGATTATTCAGATATATACTAAAATGTTTCATAAATTACTAAATTAATAAAGTAATATAAACTACTAAAATGGAGTCAGATAAAACGAGGATAAACGTATTAACATTCTAAAACCATCTTATATCAAAATTGGAGTCAGATGTGAGATAAACTTAAAGTAAATCAACATTGTGCCCTGGAAAGATAGAACGTGCAAATGAGCCTTCATCCAGCAGTAGACACCGCCGTTGGACTATTTGGCTGGACCTTACAAAAGTGTACATCTGAACAGTGATTTCCAATCATAAAATCCAAATGTCAAAAAATGGCGTTTATCACATTTTGCAATCAAACTCCTCATTTATACTTCTGCGTCAAGCGCACGCATATGCTCCAGCGCAGCCTGCGCGTGGTCGCCATGGCCATTGTCGATGCTGATGCGCACCTCTCAAAAAATGTAACAACACATCAAAACGACGCGTAGCGTAAGCTCTGTGATTGGTCGGCTTGGTAGCACTGACGAGTGTGGGTGGAGGTTAGAGCCATGAGCCCGTAGGAGCGAGTGTTTACAAGTGTCGAGTCCTGTGATGTAGCTCTAGATGTTATTTTGTGTTTACTTTATTATTAAACTTATTGAACGTCTGCTGGTTCCTGCCTGAAAATTAGTGAGTTTGAGGCACTTGTACTTTAAGGTAGCGTTCAGAAAAAAAACAAAACACCAGCGAAGAAACAACACAGAGGAACATAAAAACCTACTGCCAGCTAGCGTTTCAGAAGTGCTATTTCACTCATTTCATTGCATGCGCCGTGGGTCACAGCGATCACTTGACGCAGAAGTATAAACCAGGTTTTTTATTGAGGCCAGCAGGGGGCACTCAACCTGCAGTCTGTTTGAGTCCTAATGCCCCAGTATAGTGAAGTTGACACTATTCTGTCAGTGAGCACCATCATTCCGATGAGACATTGAACTGAGGTCCTGACTTATGGAGGTCATTAAAATCCCATGGCACTTCTCGTAAAGAGGTGTAACCCTGATGTCCTGGCTAAATTCCCTCCATCAGCCCTGACCGATCATGGCCTCTCAATCATCCCCATCCACCAAATTGGCTATATCACTGTCTCTCCTCTCTAGCTGCAGCTGTTGTGTGGTAAGCGCACTGGCACCGTTGTCCTGTGGCTGCCGTCACAAGTGTAAAAAATTTCAAATTGGTTAAACGTACAACCTCAAGTTCGCCAGCTGCCTTGAAAATGTCAATCAACTCAACTTAGAGAGATTATTTGTTTCAACTTAAGATGTTGAGTTTCACAATATACTTATCTAAATTGAAACAAAGAAAATCTCTCTAAGTTGAGTTGACTGATGTTTTCAAGGCAGCTGGTGAACTTGAGTTTGTAAGTTTAACCAATGTGTTATGTTTTACAGTGTGGATGCTGCACACTGTTGGTGGTGTGGAGAGACCCCTCCTCATGATTGTGAAGTGCTTTGAGTGAATGGCCAAACACAATTAATTAATTAATTCATTCATTTTCTTTTCGGCTTAGTGCCTATATTAATCTGGGGTCACCACAGCAGAATGAACCGCCAATTTATCCAGCATTTGTTTTACGCAGCGGATGCCCTTCCAGCTGCAACCCATCTCTGGGAAACATCCATACACACTCATTTGCACTCATACACTACGGACAATTTAGCCTACCCAATTCACCTATACCACGTCTTTGGACTTGTGGGGGAAACCGGAGCACCCGGAGAAAACCCACACAACCAGGGGGAGAACATGCAAACCGTGGGGCCCCATAACAAAAACAGTATTCATTCGTTTTCATGTTTTACACAGCAAACGCCCTTCCAGCTGCAACCTAGTACTGGGAAACATCAATACACACTCATTCACACATATACACTACGGCCAATTTTCATTCATTCATTTTCTTTTCGGCTTAGTCCCTTTATTAATCCAGGGTTGCCACAGCGGAATGAACCGCCAACTTATCCAGCATTTGTTTTACGCAGCGGATGCCCTTCCAGCCACAACCCATCTCTGGGAAACACATACATTCACACACATACACTACGGACAATTTAGCTTACCCAATTCACCTGTACCGCATGTCTTTTGACTGTGGGGGAAACCGGAGCACCCGGAGGAAACCCACGCAACCACGGGGAGAACATGCAAACTCCACACAGAAATGCCAACTGGCCCAGCCGGGGATCGAACCAGCGACCTTCTTGCTGTGAGGCGAGCGTGCTAACTACTAGGCCACCGTGGCGCCTACGGCCAATTTAGTTTATTCAATTCACCTATAGTGCACTGGATAGTGCACAAATATATCATTATTAAACTGGAAAAAAAATACTTGTTTAGAAATGTTATTTAATGTTTGTTTTTTGTGGTTTATGTCATGCTAGTGGTACCAATCCAACAAAAAAAAGTTTTAGGAATTATGTCTAAAATATATTTAATACATAAACAGAAAAACATGAGAATTTAATTCAAGCCACACTAAATAATGAAGAAAACCAACAATAAATTGAACAAAAAGATGAAGATGAAGTCCTGTCTAATGTGTAAATTCATGAACTTTGGAAACACCAGGACTCCAATTGTGATGAGCTGAGTGATTGGTGGAGCATTAAGGAGGTCTCCAAAGACCCAGCTTCCATTCTGAAAGAGTTTCTATGTTTCTCTGTGGAGACAGGACAATTTCCAGAAAACCTCATACCAAACATTCACTTTACCAACTACTATATAAATGCACATGAGAGCCCATCTGAAGTTTGCCAAAAGACACCTAAAGGACTATCAGATTATGAAAAACAAAACTCTCAAGGGAAAGATGGATGCACAAAACAGACATCTATAATGAAATCCTGCTTCAGAGTGCTCTAGACCTCAGACTGGAACAATGGTTCATTTTTCATCAGGACAACAACTTAAGCACACAGCCAAGATAACAAATGAGTGTAAAACTAAAAACAGGGTATAACAAGCTTGCAGCATCATACGCAAACAAACAAACAAACAAACAAACAAACAAAAAAACTACTTTATGATGTAACTGGTGCCAGAGATGTTTTAACAAATTGCTAAGCAAAGGTTGTGAATAAGGCTGAGTAGGGTGAATCTTTGAATACCTCGATTGACTAATACCTTCTTGAATAATACCTTTTCGATACTGATTGTATGAACTTTTGGGAAAGATTACATAGCATATTATCCAAGAGAAACTTTTTTGTTGTTTTTTCAATTACACAAAGAATAAAAAACAAAAGAACAAAATGTAATCAATAATGCATTAGTGCAAGCTGTTTTAAGTAAGTATATGCGAGGCTCTTAAGTACACAGCAAATTTGCCAGTGTACATTTTACACCACATGTGTTGAATTTAACACTTTTCTGGTGTCTATATGTTCTGGAGCCCCACCAGCCAAGTGTCCAGGTTACACTTCCAAAAGTGTTGAATATATACACCTCTGCAGTGTAACAAAACCCACATTGATCATTTTAACACCTGCAGGGCAAATTGTCCAGCGTACATATAATTCCACAGGTGTTAGATTACACTCTGTTCTGGAGTACAGTATATACGAGTGCCACCAGCCCAGAGTATAACCTACACTTTAAATTTGAAATATTACATTGAATATATACATTTAAGCAGAGTATATTATTTTATACTACTGTGTTGACTGTATTGACTCAGTCACCTCAAGTTCCCATATGTGCAATTAACACCGATGAGGAGTATGGAAAGGCAACACCAGAAATGCACACTGTTAAAGTCACAATTTAACCCACATCAGTGTTAAAAACAGTAAACGTACACTTGGATTTTAACACTATAACACCACAGGAGCTTACACCAGAAATTCAACACCTCACAATTTGCTGTGATATGCTCAAATCATTGAACCACTCAGCAATTCTTTTTTTTTTTTTTTTTTAAGAAAAAAAAATTGCCTTTCTACTTTTTCCAGAAACAGACAAACCCACTCCTGACTGCTAATGTGCCTAGTGGTGAAAAATGTACACTCTGAAGGCGTGCATGATGCTTGCACAGAGAGATACATTGTTGTCAAAAAAAGTATTTGAAGTGTCCTTCATGTCCTATCACCAACTTACTAGACTCACTGAGAACAGTGTTGATGGAAGTCGTCTGTAGTGATTTATCTCTGTCTAAATCTTCTCTGTAATGCTGGGGCCAATTGTCTTTTTCTCTTGCTTCAGCTGCCATGTCCTCAACAACAAGTTTCACAAGGGCAGAGAGCTTTGGTCTCTTCTATGAACAAATAAGTAAATGAATACAGAACAAGATAAAACACTACAAAGGTAAAATGCAAACAAGTTCATCTTCTAAAAATGAAATGGAATATTTGGGATGCTTTTGTAGCTTCTTACCAGTGTTGTTGCTGCAGATGCATGTAATGGTCAGAGCGGGGATTGAACTCGGGTCTGCTGTGTTGTTAG
>CAIGQQ010034758.1:1912271-1938648 GCA_903798035.1 Danio albolineatus | reverse complement strand
ATATATATATATATATATATATATATATATATATATATATATATACAGTTAAAGTCAGAATTATTAGCCTCCTCTTTGAATTTTTTTTTTCTTTTTTAAATGTTTCCCAAATTATGTTTAACAGAGCAAGGAAATTGTCACAGTATGATAATATTTTTGTCTTCTGGAGAAAGTATTATTTGTTTTATTTCGTTTTATTTGTTTTATTTCGTATTATTTGTTATATATATATACTATTAATCTTTTTCTTTCCAATTTTGCTCCCAAGCAGCCTCCTGCTGGGCATTAGTGTCTGCCCCATGAGGAATTTATTTAGGGGTTGCATTGTTACACTCATAAAAAACAAAACAAAAAAAGACATTACTTCTATCAAGGAACAAAGATTTAATTGTGGTCATAAAATCAGAAGTCTGATTTTAATTTATGGTGAGACTTAAGTATTTATAGGGAATAAAATTCTCAATCCTGACTGTAAACTAACACTTCTAAAATAAAAGATATCGGCATCAGCTCAGCCAAAATGAGTTTGTTTAATATAGTGGGGATGCACAATACTTTGGCCATATTTTCAGTCTAAAACATTGAAAATATAACCCCTTTGTTTTGACTTTCTGTAATAACTACCCATTTCAATCACTAGTCTAGTGATTAAAGTCTAGATTAATCACTAGAGCAAGGATGTCATGTTCAATTCCTGGAGGGCCGCAGCCCTGCACAGTTTAGTTCCAACCCTAATTAAACACACTTGATCAAACTAATCTAGTCCTTCAGGCTTGTTTGAAACCGCCACTTTAATGTGTGTTGAAGCAGGGTTGGAACTAAACTGTGCAGGGCTGCGGCCCTCCAGCAATCATCCAGGACATCCCTGCACTAGAGTGAAATATCTTGTCACCATGAAAAAATAAATAAATTACTCATACCATGAATTTTTGTCATGTCGCCCACCACTAATGCATTAAAATAATGTTTTATTAGCAGCCATTGCAGTTAAAGTGTAAATAATAAATAACTTAAGCAATAGCCCAACTTTGTTTTATGTTTGGATTGCTAAGAAAAGCACAACAAAATGTGTTTAGACGTGATTTTTGTATACCTCTAACTCAGCACTCTTTCTCTTTCTGGCTGTGCTTCGGAGTTTGATCGTGACAGACCCTTCTTCGCCCGGTTTCCTGACATTCATTCGGTCAGGTTTTAGTGGCGTGAAGCTGATTTCTAGCTCAGGTTTGGGAAAACGCTCTTCCCTGAGACTCTTTGTGGAAAGTACAGAGGAGTCCTGTGCTGCTACCTGTTATGAGTGATCAACAAAACATTATGTACACACAGTAAACCATTACCATACAAACCAGAACTATTCCAATCTTTACATTTGCTATTACTCAAATTGAGCTGCATGAATTTTGCATTAATATCTCTACACTGACCTCTTGTGTTGGACTAATAGAGTCGCCTTCAGTCTTTGTTTTTATGTTTGAAGTCTGTTTGAGACTGTCAGCTTCCTGGACATCAGAGTTAGGAGAAGCAACTGAATCCTTTTGCAGTTTTAAAATGGTGTCTTGCTTCTCGACCAGCTGCTGCTGAAGATTTGTTGTAAGAAGTATACAGGAAAGGAAAAATACATTAATTAAAAAAACAAAAAAGAACAAAGATATAATGTATTTATTTAAGGACCAACCTGCCTAACCCATTTATCTAGATTATTTATACTATCATTTTTCTTTTTTAGCATTAGTAGTGCACGATAAACATTAATCACATTGCAATTTTTGCATTTCTATTTTTACTATGGCATGTACAGGTAAACGAATAGCAGTGCAATTACAAGCTAATATTTTATTCCTATACTATAATTTATTATGTTATTATTTATTAAAAGCGTGGGTAAATTGATTCATTTTAAAAAGACAAATAGACTCTAAAGACAAATTAAACTTTGTTAAAGCAAATTAAAAACTCTTGTGAGTACACTAGGGATGCTGCAATACTATGTATTACATTGAACCATTTAGTTCGACCTCCACAGTTTTTGGTTTCGCATCAAAATTGAAATATTGTATGTAGTATTTCTCCTATTCCTTTCATTTATGAAGTAACTCAGTGCATGTTATAATGCATGTCCGAGCACTACAAGACGGCTCTTCACAAGTAAATGTACTATAAGTGACCACTAAAGTAGAAGACGCTGTCTCATGAAAATTAAAGTGATGTGTGCCGCATGTCAGAGTATGAGCGCACATTGTTCTACACATTTAACATTAACCAAAAAATATATATATTTATATATAATGAAATCACTTCGCTCTTGACTGAACAGCTATACAGTTCAGTAATGGTTAACCTTTATTTAATTTATACAGTGAAAAATAAATGCAGTATGCATTGTTGTTTGATTACATTTTTCAGTTTATCTAACTGAAAAGTCTGTATTGTTGCACCCCTAGGATACACTGTACCTTTATTATTTTTTTAGGCAGCTAAGATCACTTTCTGCTCCATTGTGTCCTGCTTTTGCAAGCTAAAAAAGGAAAAAATAAAAAAACAGCCTTGTATAACCAAGGGACGCATAATTTTTTGGACAATAATTGGTATTGGCAGATAAAAGCAAACAAACATCAGCCAATTATGTAAAAACAGTCGATGACCACAGCCAGCTGGATTCTGCCAATCAAAAGGTGATAGAAAAGCATGTCATATGCGAGTATTCTCTATGCGTGAACACGATTACACAATAATGCAGGCCTGTTTGACCTTCATACAATCATTGGTTGTTTAATGCAGGATTTCTAATCTACTGGTTTTCCCCATTACATTTTTTTCTTTTGTAGTGCGGCTCAATTCTGTTCATTAATTCATAATTTGTGTTTTCTGTCCAGAAACAGAGTCTTACAATTTTCTAACACTCTTAATTGTGCTTTGACAGATAAATTTAGTTCAAGATCTAGGACAGAATGCAAGTGACCTCTCCTATTTAATGCTTGTTAAGATAAGTCTAAATAAACTTGACCGAACACTGACTGGTTTGTTGAAATAAACAATAAAACGTAATAAATGTATTGTTTAATCAGTGTCAAAAGAGCTGGTGACAACATGCCTAACTTATGTCCTAACTACCTAAATCCTAAACACATTTAGCATAGAAAAGGCTACAACGTTCACAGCAACTATAACTATATAACATTAGACAGGGCTTAATTTAAATGGCACCAGGTAAAAACATATATATCTAATAACACTTTCTGAAACAGAAATTTTATCTTGATTTAAGAATTTTACAATATTTGTACCTAAAATACAATAAAATACTTGTAGTATGCATGAATCAATTATTTAAACATTGCTTGCTCTTTAAAATAAGGGAGAAGAAATCAAATGAAACTCTGGGTTTACTGAAGAAAACCTGATTCTTAGCAAGTTAGGTTTATAGGGTAAGTTACCATGGTACCAGATTAAGAGAACAGCTACCATCCTTCTTGAAACTGGCTTTACTTTCTCTGCTTTTCTTGTTTTGACATACATCCCATTCTGAAACTGAAAACTCAGAGTTTCCCCGTTTCAAGGTTAACATTCTCTGAGTTTTCACCTAACCTGCTTTCTGAAATGGGCCACAGGTGAGTTATAAAAAGGGCCTTTCAAAATGGAGTGTACCTTTAAGTAAATGTATAATTTTATGGAACTCAAGCTAAATTCTATATTTTCAATATAACGCGTGTTACTGGGCTAATGTCCTAATGCAGTCCTTTCACTCCTTCTGTTTGCAGGTCACTTGAACCACAGAAATTATATTATCTTAGAAACCTGCTGCGTAAATAAATCACTACTTGGAGCTAAATCCTGCCCCCAAGCCTCTGAAAGAGAAAATAATGAGGCCGGGTGAGAGCGATCCCATTACCAGCTTCAGCTGCAGTCTGTCCTGCTGGTCATCCTCTAGTCTCCTTGCTGGCTGGCCTACTCTTTCCTCTTCTCTCAAGACTGCTTTATTCAGCCCTTTCCCCTGCCTCCTTTTCTGCTTTTCTGCCTGCTCCTCGTTAGGCTGCTAAACATCAGAAGAAATAATCTCCTACAGCCGTAAAAACCAGGTGTGGAATTTTAAAGGGATTAACTTCTTAAATTCATTGTGCCGAGAATGACAGGTCAATGGCTATGTTTACATGCACCAATTTTTGTCAATCCGAATGAAGTCGGATTGACAAATAGTCCATTCGCATTCGCAGACTTGTTTACGTGTACTCTAAACATTGTAATTTAATTTATATATCCATTTGTGTTTATACACATTCGAGTTTAAGAAAAAATAGAGTCAACATAGAGCACATTGAGCACACAGGAATTCTATACACACATTAATTAGGAAAAAACAACAACATTTAATAGTCTCGAAGAGCCTTTTGTTAAATTTTGTTAAGATAATCCAAGACTAATAAGTACATTTTTTCTTTTAAAATGTAAAGGTGTGTGGTAGGGCAGGTTTTTCTATATGGTAACAATTGAAAGCTTAGTAGTTTTATATTCTGCATATCAGTTCAATGTTTATTTTACTGAAAAAAAGTATTTTCTTCTATTTAATTTACACCCGCCCGAAAATAAAGGTATTATAATATTGCAGTTACAGTAATTCTTACATAATATATGTATATAAATGTATTTTTTGTAGTTATCTGCTGCCATATGCTAGTATCAAGAAAAACTGCAGTTTGCTAGAACACAGAAGGCCTGAGTTATACACATTAAAAAAAAGAGGTTTTACAACAACAAAAAGTGCCAATTTTTAAGTTTATTTTTAAGGATTTTCGGTTAAATAATACTTCAATATTGCATTTATACCACTATATGTAGGAGACTTTGTAGGTAGAAATTATATGAAAAAAATGGTATTATGCCTCCCTTCAATTGGAAAAGAATAACTTTTATAAGATTATTAACTATCTTAAAAGATTATGATAAAGACATATTTCTTTTTTCCTCTGGTTGCAGTCCAATTCAAATGTCTGATGGGTCCTGGAGCATACAGGTGGATGATAAAATTATTTGATCATATATCGACGATGTTTCACAAACATAGCAATGAATGAAGCAATGAACATTCAGTTACTAAATTATAGTGAAAATTATTAAATCATATTGACAGATCTGAGCCAAAAGTTTGAGCCAAATCATATTTGCTCACGTGAGTGAAAGTCACATAGTACGAATTATCAAAGATACTGTACAATAACAGAGGGTTTCACAAACACCTGCGAAAAAATTGGCATGCTAAATATCTATCTCGAAAATTACGTTGGCAATAACCTACAGCTAATGAAAGAGCAAGATACAGAGCAATAGGGAGTTCGGGGAGGAGTTATAGACCCCGATATCATGAAGCATGGCTTCAGTTCCGAGAAAGACTCCTCTGTATTTTTGGACCCAAAAATGAAGACAAGTTTGGAAAACCCCTGACTTTTAGATATTTAGTCTGGGATGTACCACAACGTGCTACCATTTCCAGTCTGCTCGAGATCTCACATGATCTTGTATTTTTTTGATCTTGTTTGATTGTGAAATGTAATTTGCGACCCAGACAGAGTTGTCAACAATTATAGTAACGTCATGCTGTGTGCAAGCTCCTGTCACCAATCAATCACAATCCATCTACACCAGATTTTGCAAATCATGCAGTGTAAATTTGGCTTTGCCTGGCATCAGCAGCCGGCTTCAAAAACATACATCCAAAATGTCTTTGAATCTTCTAATATTTAATATCTTCTAATATTTTAATAATCAGCATTATTAGCTTACTATTAATAAACATTATTAGCTTACTGTACTGTGTGCAATTTTGTCATCACATGGCATGTATTGCATCAGCTTACCAATTCTGAAACCAAAACGTTACTCAGAAGCAGCATTTTAAAAACTCCCTTGTGTTCAGCGGGCCGCATATTTGCCCCTTTCTGGGTTAAGACTTTCAGGTTCTTACCCTGGTTTTTTCCTCAGGTCTCTGGGCCCTCCTATCTTCATCCTGAGAATGATCAGACACACCAACTCCTGGTTTCTGATTTTTTTCCTGCAACGTTGCAAGATCTAAGAAAAACAGAAATTTGCGGTGTTTAGGTTTTATATTATGATACCATGATTTTAGTAAATGATACCAATATCATTGAAATTTTCCTATAACCAGTAGCTCTCCTACTAGAATTCCTTCTAATATCAGGATTTGACACTAAATATACATTTCTTTTCATTACTATAAACAATCTTAATAACATTAAATATATTCAGAAAAATGTTAAAGTTTTCTTGAAAATCAGAAGTTATTTTAAACAGAAAAATCTTATTAATTGCATTTACTGTAACTTTAACTGTATCCTCACTGTTTAAAAGTAGTAATTTCTTCCTCTAAAAAAATCATATTTTAAAAGGAACACCCTCATCTTACAACTCCCCTAGAGTTAAACAGTAGAGTTTTACCATTTTTAAATCTATTCAGCCAATCTCACGGTCTGGAAAGAGCATTTTTAGCTTAGATCAGGGGTATCCAAACTTGGTCCTGAAGGGCCCGGTATCCTGCTAAGTTCAGCTCCAACTTGCTCAACACACCTGTAAGGAAGTTCCTAGTATATCTAGAAGGAGCTGGTTGAGGTGTGTTTGATTAGGATTGGAGCTAAACACTCCAGGACACCGGCCCTCCAGGAACAAGTATGGACACCCCTTGCATTGATCATTGAATTGCATTAGACCATTATCATTCATTTTCATTCATTTTCTTGTCGGCTTAGTCCCTTTATTAATCCAGGGTCGCCACAGCGGAATCAACCGCCAACTTATTCAGCATATTTTTTACGCAGCGGATGCCTTTCCAGCCGCAACCCATCTCTGGGAAACATCCATACACACACATTCACACTCATACACTACGGACAATTTAGCCTACCCAATTCACCTATACCACATGTCTTCGGACTTGTGGGGGAAACCGGAGCACCTGGAGGAAACCCACGCAACCACGGGGAGAACATGCAAACTCCACACAGAAATGCCAACTGACCCAGCTGGGGCTCGAACCAGCGACATTCTTGCTGTGAGGCGAATGTGCTACTCACTACGCCACCGTGGCACCCTAGACCATTATCATCTTGCTCAATGATGACCAAAGAGTTTCAAGATTTTTCCTATTTCTTCTTGACTGTTCTGTAGTTACCTAATGTACTAAGACAGACAGAGATCGTCAGAAGACTGAGAGAATGCAATTTCTTTAGGCTAATAAGGCTAGGAACTACACTCTCGTTCCTGTGTAACAATCAAGAAAATTTGATGCTGTACCATGAATATCAGCAGGTGCGATGCCATAACACACTACATATTAATAATCTAACTTTAAGCTACGAGAATCATTTCATGTGTACAAACTTTTTTCAAATTTTCTTCTCCTTAACACCAGTATATTGTGTATGTTCTGGAGTATTGTGCACTGATGTATAACCCCCGGGTGCCCATGTGTGGCCCAGACTGACACTGAGGAGAATAAATTGTTGAATAAAGTCTTTTTGTGAGCGTGCGTGTGTACACAAAAGGATTCTCGTATATGGTCTGTTTTGAGGTTTTTTGGAACCTTTCTGGGTTTTTGAACATGGACCTTGATGCCTATGGAGGATTCACATAAAATATATTTTGTATTTTGAAGACAAACAAATGTCTCTTTGATATTAGGGTGAGCAAGTAATAACATAATTCTCATTTGTGGGTGAAGTAACACTTAATTCAATTTAGATCAATTTATTCACATCCAGCCTGATCTCATGAGAAAACGTAAGTATTTTACGTTTTGGCAGTTTAGTGGCTAATTAGTACGAGTTCAGTCGTACGAAAATGTATGATTTAAAAAAGGAGGCGTGGCACCCAACCCCACCCCTAAACACAACCGTCATTGGTTGATGAGCAAATCATACTGAATTGTACGAATTACATCGTACGAATTCAAACAAATTAGCCACAAAATAAAAAGTTACCAATTGTTGTGAGATAGCGTTGTCACATCTAACAATTAAAGTAATTAAATCGATTTTTTTTTTTAACAAAGCTGGTTATCGTTAAAAGCAATTGACAATTAAACAAATACTGAAACACAAACATCTTTTCTAGTATTGAATTAAAAATGTAGTAATGGTACATTTTCTCTATTATTAGCCTAAACTGAACCTTAAAGATATCTCTCAGTGTTTTGTCTATTAGAGGTTTATACAAATTACAATTAGATCAGACTGTCACCTTCAGTTATGAATTCAATCAAATTCAGTCTGGGCTTCAGCAATTCCTCCTCATCTGTCCGCTTAAACGTTCTATTTAAGGTTACAGGAGTCTCTTCGATCAACAGCTCTGCCAACACAAATCAATCTTACAAAGGTCAAAACATAATCTGATTTTGTTAACACCAAATGGTCCTGCAGAAAGAAGAGGTTTAATTGAAAAAACACACAGGTTACCTTGAAAGGGTGTTTGGAAAAGCTGTATATTTTCCTTTTCTATTACATGGTTAGACTGCCCCTGTGAGTGAAAAGAAGTAGAATAATCCAGCATCTAAGACCTGATAAAATCACAAACGGAACAAAGCCAAGGGAAAAGCAGCACTCACAATCTGCAGTGGATCAATAGTTTGCTCTATACAGCTCAAACAGGGTCTCGCCTGATCCTTCATCTTCTCCGCCTCACATAGCCTCTGCTGAAGCATTTTGTTTTCTTCACTCAAGATTAAAATCTGAGGAGGCAAAAGGCACTGTTAAAAAACTGTAAACGCTAAAACAGATATAGAACCAGGGGTTTTCCTGCAAAGAGAATTATAAGGTGGCCACCTCCATCAAATCTTGTACCACCTCCACCTTTTGACAAAAATCAGACAAGCAGTCACAGCTTCTGACAAACACCAAGTGATAGTCAAGCACTGGTCATGTATTTAACTACATCTAACCTAAGTCTTTTTAAATATGGATGTTTTACTTGACAAAACTACAACAATAATGCAAAATGTGTTTGTTTCAAGTAACAAAAAATTAATGATCAGGATACAACATTCACCTGATTTTGAGCCAGGAAAAACCCTAAGAATAGAGTTGAATACTCAGATTATATTCAATAATATTTTCAAACTGACTTCACAGACAATTAGATGAAAACAAAATGTAAGTTACATTGCAACTAATTCTCATTAGATTATATGTAGACTGTTAGGTTGGGGTAAGGGGTAGGGTTAGTGTGACATGTACTTGCAAAGTTGACGTACTTGCAAAGTTTCTTATGGTCAGTTAAATGTCAGTATCAACAGATATTAAGTAGACAGTCTACTAATACTCAAATGGACCATCGAAATAAAGTGTTACCAATCAAAATACAGGGGTGTCAAAATTTATTGTTTCTTTAGTGCACTGGGATGTAGATGTGGACAATTCGATATCGGTTCAGTAATAGATCGTAACCGGTTATTAAGTACTGACGTCATTTTTAAAAAGCAGATAACTGCACAATTCACTGCTTGTGAGTTCAGTCTTTCACTGACACTGAAGAAGGTACAGCATGAGCCGCTATCTCACTACTAGGAAGAAATACTGTAAAACACCATCTCTGCCACTCTCTCTTTTTCACACACACACAATTTAGACATTTGACCCGCTGGGGTGTTTGTGAGGTAACTTTTCCTCTTCTCACGGCAGTTAAAGTAATACTTGTGGATCCTGACACGAGCGTGTCTGTGGAGCAAGTTTTCTCCACTGCGTCTATTACGGATTACCTGTGATAACTGCGCAGGTGAAGACAATGACCAATGATAGGAGTGTAAGATCTCGCAAAAAAAAAAAAAAGCAAGCGGGATAATATTTACATTCGTTTATTTGCTATAAATGCTCATGTTGTTTTCTGTGCATGTATTGGAGTTTTGTCTAAAACATTCTAACATTCTAAACATTCTGCTCTTTTTGAGCAGGTAAAATTAAAGGTACAGTTCATATATATGACTTCTTGCATTAAGACAAAATTGTATTACAAATAATATATGAATATTAATATATTTACAGATTTTAATACATTTTTTTCTTGTGTTGTGAAGAAAAAAATCTGATTATGTATGGAAAACATCATCAATGCATCGTCATGCACCGAGATATCAAATTGAACCGAATCAATGACATGATAATCGTAACCGAACCATGAGACCAGTGTAGGTTCACACCCCTACAAAATACATGTGACCAGGGCTTTCCAACATTACAAGCCACTCTGCATTTTCATGAGCCACAATTTTGTTGTCGGGAAAATATATTTTTTATGCATAAATTTGACTCTGGCATGCTAAAATTACTTGAATTAGATTTTGTGCTATGTCCAAATGCCTCCTCATTCATGTCACTTGTTTTTGTGTTGTACATGATCTTGCTCAATAAGCATGAGCAAATGGGTTGTGGTTTTATAATGTCACGTTGCAATTAGTTGTTATTTCACATGACTTTTCAGGACTCAACACTAAGCATTTAGCAAATTTTTCTCTAGCAAACAAAAAAATAAATAAATAAATAATAATAATAATAATAATTCTTAGCCCAAAATAACTGTAAAAAAAAAGAAAGCAGGTAAAAAAGCATACCACGTGCGATAATGAAAGGATGATCGCCTGAAAGGTTAAAGCAAAAGCAACCTGCTGCTCACAAGAAGACCTTTAAAAAAACCTGGAGCTCTTGAGAGCAGCAGGACTGTGGGTGCATGAGTGTCGCTTTTTGTCCAGTCTATTTAAAAGAGAACCGATCACACCAGTTGCGTCTCCAGACAAGGATGCTTCACGCAAGGAACCATTTCCTTCACTCATGTGCATCACATCACCTGAAATCAGCCTTGACACTGAAGCCCTCGTCAGTGCTTCAGGATTGCCTGTGTCTCACCGTGCACATAATTTGGTATTCACCTATTTTCTTTAGCTCACAGGAACACTGTTATTATTGTCATCTCTCTCTCTGACCCCTTTTTGGGCCATCCTTATTGTTGAACAATGCTTTACCAATAAATTCCAAATAGTGCTGTTTACACAGACAAGGACATTCTGGAATTTTTCTGCAAAAGACCTTTCACACATCCATTTCAAAATACCGGTAAATTCTGACATCATTAACCAGAAATGATCTCTAAACGGCTGCACTTGTATTTGTGAATATAGAAGGGGTCTGGCTTTTGTTGATGGTTTCACGTTTATTTAAAGCTTTGGAATTAATGCAGCTGCTTTGTCCCAGAGACATCCAAAGGCAGAAGCACAAACCGCAACTAAATGTTTACACAACATTACAAATTCCTAGATGGAAAAGTATTGTGAACAACTTCGGTGAAAACATATGGAGGAACACACATGTCGAGATATGTGTGTAAAATATGTGTGTGTGCTGGCACTGTTTCACATGTACACGTGTCAAGCAACTGAAGCAGAGCTTGAAGGATAGAGCGGTTTATCATAAGTTTTTTTCCAGCAGCTAAATGTGTCTGTAAAAATATTCAAAGGCTTTTATTTTCATAAACAGCGCGGAAGTAAATGCGTCTGAATGTTCTGATTGGCTGGAGTAGACATCTCACGTCAGCGCGTTCTAATTGTGAACGCGCTCAAATTACCAGTAATAATACAACAACACTTTCTGGAAAATTGCCGGAACAAATTTACCAGTATTTTCAAAAATGGCCTGTTCACATGATCCCTTTCCGGAAAATTGCCAATAATTTTTCGGACAGGTCTGTATGTTTGAAAGGGGCTATTGTTAAACTCTGTTTTTTAAGAAAACTACAATTTAAAAATGATCTTCAACCAGCCAAAGTGACTAGTGGGAGTGACTGTCTAATTTGCAACAGCTGAAATCTACCAGCATTTGGCGAGTTTTAATGTCAAGTCCAGCATGTGACATATCTAATGTATACAATGAACACAAATATTAAGAGACTGGTAGATTTACAACTTATAATGTATCATAATCGAATTTTACCATAGGATTTTACCAACCTGTTTCTGTAACTGTTCTTTCTGTGTGTTGGCCTCACATAACTGATCTTTGACATCAGAACACTCCCGCTCTACCTGCTCCAAACCACAACGCATGCTCTCAATTTCATTGTGGCCAACGTTGACAAGTTCTCTCACTCTGTAAAAAGACAAAACTCAAAAAAATCAGTTGATTTTCCTCGGTTTGATGATTTGCCATCAAGAAATGTCTTTTGAAATCCAGTACATATGTCAAACAAGAAACTCAACAACAGGCATGGGACGATAACCATTTTTAAGGTATATCACGGTTTGGCAAATCCAAGGTTTTAAAACTGCCAATATTTTCAGCTATACCATTCCTAAGGTATGTGTAAAATTTATTATGTTTTTTTTTTATCTTCAGCAGAAAGGATTTCCAAAAAATCGTTTTAAATTGTAAAGAAATCTGTGTTTTTGAAACTAATAAAGACAGCAGAAGACAATGCTTCATTTGAATTATTTAGCCTGACATGTTTACTGTGCCAAAATGTTTGAAAAGTTTCTAAAAATAATATATTTTGTGTTCAAAAGGGATAATAGTTGTTTTTTACTCAGACATAAAAAAAAAACCATTTTAGAGCAGTAATCAAAATACCACGAAACCGTGATTTTTTTTTTATCCGAGGTTATCATACTGTCACAATCTTATACTGGTCCATGCCTGCTCAACAGAAATGAGAACCTTGTGTTTTAAGAAAGTTTGAGGACTTACTTCAATAGCTCTTGGGCTTTTGTCTCTAACTCTGTGTTTTTGTGAGACAGATCATTCTCCATTGCAGTTATTCTCATCTTTGCCTCATCTCGTGCCTTAGAAATCTCATTTGTTACAATTGTTTGCACTACGCTCAAAACCTCCTCGTGCTGGTTTAATTTGCTCATTGTTTGTATGAGGTTGTCCTGCACAGTTTTCCAGCAATCATCATGCTCTTCCATTCGCTCGTGCTGATGTTTTAGAGCAGTCAGCTCCTCCAGAAGATCAGAGTTGCTTCTTATTTGAGTCACGACTAAATGTTGTGCTTCGTAACGATTCAGAAGGCTCTGGTACTCTTGAGCCTGGGCATCACGCTCACTTTTAAGCAGACTACAGAGTTCCTCCAGTTGACACATGTTTTCTCTAGTTTGCTTGAGCTTCTGCTCCAGGTCACTGATCTGTCTGCTTTTCTCCTGAGATAACTCAACCATTCTTTCACATTCAGCTTCCTTTCGATCACATGACAGCTGGCATGTACTGAGTTCTAGACGCAGATGAGCTGCATCTATCATTAATGATTCAATGGTTTTGGAGTGACTGCTAGACTCTTCTTGATGTTCCCTGATCAGTGCTCTGGCTTCATGGAGTTCATCTGAAAGCTCATTGGCCTTCTTTGACTGAGTGCCCAATTCTGATTGGATCGTTTCGACCTTTGAGCTCATTTCATTGGCTCTCTGTTGAAGTTCCTCCAACTCATTGGCAAGAGCCTTGTTCTCATTTGTGACTTTGTTGACCTCTGCTCTCTCCGTTGCTACAGTAGCTTCATGTGCTTGCGTTAGCTCTGCCATTCTATCAGAGATCTCACGCATTGCTTTCTCGAGTGTACTGTGCTCAAGTTTAAGTTGATTCAGCTGGTCATCTTTAATTTTCAGTTCTTGCTGAAGCTGTTGATTTTTCTGACTTGTCATTTCGTCGTGGTCTTCATTCAGCTTACACTTACAGTTGTTTCTGAAATGTAGGATTTCTTCTCTGATGTTGTTAATTAGGGCCCTCTGTACAAGGGCATAAAAGACAAGTTATTATCGTCCAAATGTATAGCCGCCTGTATAATTTAAAATTTTTATAAGGGAAGACTAGGTACTTTTGTGTTTGTGCATATGTGTGTGTGCATGTGTTTTAGCATAAAAATGTATCTTGTAAACTTACATCTTTACTAGCTGCCTCATCATTTTGCTCCAAAGCGGTTTGCAATTTAGATACCATATCATCTTTCTCCTGGCAGATTGACATGAGTTCCTGACATCTCACTTTCTGGTTTTCATAATTCTAAGAGATGCCAAAATTAACACATAACAGAAGACACTTAGTCATTAAAAGCAATTGTTACAGTAATTAATTAATGTTCACAGATATTAATCTTGTAAGAAAACTTTATTTCAATTTTACCCTGTTTGCCTGGAGAAGTTGGTCATCTAAATTCTGTGTCTGAATACATCTTTCTTCAAACTCTGAAAATGGACAAAAAAAAAGATATATTGTAAAATTTATGTTAAACTCTTTAAAGTCACTTAATACCACACCGTCAGGCGCAAAAATGGACAATCACCAGATTGTCACTTGTAAGATATTCTGCAATCACTGCTGCAGCATGTTCAGTTGGGAAAAACAAGCAGGGGTACCACACTGATCTGTCAAATATAGATGAAATTTTGTTGCAGTATGAATTAGCCTTAAGGCAACTGAGCACACCTTTAGATTTAAGACTGAGTTGTTGTTGACTGTTCAGAAGTTCCACTTTCATCTCCTCCAATTCTGTCCTCAGATGATTGACTTTTCCAGGTGATTCAGGGACATTGGCCAGACACAGCTGCACAGACTCTGCATCTCCCTTTATCTTAGTTAGATCGCTTCGCATTGCCTCGATCATTGTGTCCAAAAGCTCCATCTTGGCTTCCTAAAATAATGAGAAGAATAAAAATATTATATTTCCCATTGGCATGTTGTCTATTATTTATCTTTTCTTTCTGAACTAATAGATCTCAGGGTTAAAAAGGTCACAACAATACAGATTTAATAAAACTCTTTGTTTCAACTGAAAAAATATACTCAGACCTTGTCATAAAATTAGCCATTAGCTAAAAAAAGTATGTTTTTCTTAAAATTCAAGGGTCACATTGAAGCTATGAACCACAATAAAGAAAAACAACCTAACTAAATAATAACTATAAACAGGTTAGTGTTTGTAGATTATTTGGGTTATCTGGACTTAAATCTGTATTCACCTTTGACGCATTTTCATCTGTAGTCATTTCCTCAATTGTCCTGTTGACCAAATTCTTCAGGATCTCCAGCCTCCTTTCTGCTCTTTCCTCAACAATTTCTTTCTCTCTTTGGAGGCGTTCACTGAAACATTAACAGATAGCTATACAAATTAACTTTGTATTATTTAAACACTAACCAACTAACTTTATACAGTTTGTGCCAAGTATACCACACTGTAGCTGAATGCTACATCTGCATCCCGCCAATAAAATATCTAAGTAAAATTTCATGTCATGCTTCCATACTACATAGTGAAAATCAGTATAATAGCTGCATAGTCTGTCTGCATATAAACTATTGAACTGTTTGTGTAAAATCAAGATAAAGATGTAGAAGTTGACTGACAAAAAAATTCATGTAGCCATTCATATTACTTTGAAGCTACTTTGATGAAGCATGTTCAAACCAAATGTTGCACCTGTTATAACAATGAAATTTCAGATGCAGTGACAGTGGTCAACTTGCCTGTAATCTTTTTCCATGTTAGAAAACAGCTCCATAAACTCTGTGGTGACTTCTTCACGAATACGAGCTTCCAAAGTTAACTTTTCAGACTCTTCCTTGATCAGCTTCTCCAGGAGTTCTTCAATTTTTACCTGAAGCTGTGGCACATTTACATATTAATTAGCATCTTATATAGTTTAGTATATTAATTAGCATATTATAGTTTCTATATTATATAGAACCCTGAAAATACATGAAAATGGAAAAGGCCGTTTTCAGCACCTCACTCAGATCTTGATTTTCCATAGTCTCTAGCACAGTTGTGTCCACCATGCTCTCATCGTCACTCTCCCCCTCTTCTTCATCCATGTCTTCATCAGTTTCATCTTCCTGCACGTCCTCTAGGCTCATCTCCCAGCCCATAACTGAGCTTCTCCTAGTCCAATCCTTCTTGTCAGCATTGTTGATTATCATGGACACATCTCTGGCAGATCTTTTGAGCGCATTGCTTGGAGCTGGTTTAGGGTTGAGGACCACTACCTAAGGACAAAATAGTGTAAGAAAAAATAATTGAGTGTCTTTAAACTGCTTCTATTCAGTAATAATGATTCTAAAGGTTCCTGCAGACCTTCTGAGCCACCGCTGAGAACTTGAGGACGTTCAGAGTTTCATCATACACTGAAGCACACTGGTTTATGTTAATGATCATGCAAGCTTTTCCACGGCCACAGAAATATCCTTGCAAATAATGTGTGAGCTTGCTCTCTCTGAAGGGGATGTGCTGATGAAACCTGTGCAAACAGTCATATTAATACAGTTTTAGTCCCAATTTTGAAAGAAAATGTAAAGAAATGAAAAACAGGACAAATGCATCTAATAAATAATTTAGTAATTAAAGTGGACATTTCTGTTACTTGGACTGGGTTTGGTTGAGCCTCAGGGCATTGATGCATTTTCCCAGAGTTAACAGGGAAGTGTTGATATTCCCAGCTTCTTTTAAACGTTCTCCTCGATTCTGAGTCCTTGCACATCTCTCAGATCCAGCCAAATCACATAATGACAACCTTTAAAATAATTACAGAATAAATCAATGGTTTCATGTTAAATCAACAGTGTAGCATATCAGTACCAAGGTCACCTACTCGCTTATTGTCTGGACTCGAGGAACACCCACATCTTCAATCCTTAGCATCCGAATGGAAAATATACTGTGGCTATAGAGAAGATGTGTTATATTTATATCATTTTGTAGGAAATGTACGAAAATTAAATAATTAAATAATTTAAAAAGAAATACCTTCTGCTTGAGATGTTGTTGAGTTTGGTGGATGAGAAGCTTTGATTTTTCCTACCAATTTTCACAACTTTTAATGCTTCATCTGCACTGTTAACCTGAACCCATTTTAGATCTAAAAAAATAAATAAAAATAGACAAATTCTATGAATAACCATACAATTTAATTATAGACAAATTACATATATACATACATACATACATATATATATATTTGATTATTTGATTACCTTTAACAAAAGAATTGCCTTTAACATCTTGGGCTAACCGCAATGTACTCCTTCTGTGTGAGCCATTTGGAACAAAATCAAGCAGATCATGGATGCTTTCATTGTAGATTTCACAAAACGAGACCCACACTGAGAATTTAACATGAGAGCTCTCATCCAAACAGACACTGTCTCTATTCATGTCACTAGACGTGGAGCCTAGAACAAGAAATCAGTATTGATACAGATGCTTACAACGACTGTCACTATACGCAAAATTTGTTTCTGAGAAAGATAAACAAATTTAAAATGCTTACTGTTAAAAAATGAACAACTTGAGCTGGACATGCTGGACAGAGTTTTCTGCGAGTCATTCTGATAATCATAAAGAAACAGCCATATGAGTATTGCTAAAACAACATACAGTACTATATACTTTAAAAAAGTATAAATAAATGTACATCTTTAAATCGCCGCAGAAGATTTCTCTTATTTGTGTTTTCCTCATCTTGCTGCTCTTTTGTGAGTCTTGTGAAGTCAACACATCTGTGAGGTTTGATGTTATTTTGAAAATAAATTCTGCCTTCTATGCTGTTAAAGATCACATTTAATGACCGAGGCAAAATTCCACCATCTGATTCGGGGCCTATAAACAAACATAAGTTTGTGTCAATAAACAAAACATATATACACAAAGCAGAAAACTATTGACCTTATTCTTCAATGTGGGAGTAGGCTTGTTTTTACAATTGCTCTAAAACTTCCTAGTCATTTTCCCCATAGGCAACTGAATCACAATAATAAACAGCAAAAAAACAGTCAAACTACTAGCTCCACAAACCAGTGTGTTCATGACTATACATAAAAAGTACAACAATGTAATAAAAAGATATAAGTTTGCAACATCAAGCATCATAAGGAGCTGTTTTTAATGTCAAAACATCAATGGAAGTGAATTAGACCAGAAGTCTTGAGCTAGAAAGATTCCAATGGCTGCGCCCGCTCTTACATGGACAATAAGGTCAATATAAACATTCTTACCAAGAAAAGTAAATGTCTTCCCAGCATTGGTAACTCCATATGTAAAAATCAAGGAATTCCCTCCATCCAAAACTTCTTTAACAAGACTTTTGGTTGTTCCATCAAAAATATCTTTCTGAGTTGTTCCGGGACCGTACACCTAAAATAAATCCGGCTTAAATGTTATGTTGAATTAATTAAATCACAAAAATAATTACTAATGTTGCCAAAATCTGTTAAAATAAATGTCAACCGTAAAGGTGGCTGTTCTCATACCTGAGAAAACTGAAATCGTTGTGCCAGCTGTGGGCCGAATCTCTCACTGTGTCTGGCAGTCAGAGATGCTTTTGGTGCCTTCAGAATCACAGTATCTGGAGGCTCAATGGAGATACAATCCTGTTGGATGAAGTTAAACACATAACATATTACATTAGGCACAATAAATGGATTTTCTGTCAAACAAATAAATAAGAAAATGCCCCCATTTAAATGTTATCACGTTGTTTCAAAAACAACAAAGGAAATTGCAAATGAGGTCGCCATTCAACCTAATATTTTTTCAAAGGTTATAATAGGGGGTTTTGGAACAGCAAGCAGGCTATGGGGAAAAGTCTGCAGTGTTATAATATTTTCAAAGATTCGTGAAAAAATTTGCAAGCACCTGTGATTCTCCTTCTGCTCTCTCTGTTGAGGTGAAAGGACGTATACGGAGATAGACCTGCAAATGCTCTTTTTCTAGAGACACTGAGTCCTGTTAAAAAGACAAATGTACAATATGAAATATTAGATTCAGCCAAAAACCTGATTCGATTGCTTTAAAAATGAGATAATAAATACCCTTGATAATTTTGAGAACTCGGAGAAAAGATCTTTTCTGAGGTCGTCAACCGTTATAGAGCCGACACGGTCAGGCTTGTGATTTAAACACGATTCCATCATCTTCATCAAACCTGTAAAGATGTAAGACGTTTAAATAAAGTTATTACGTGATAGTAAACATGTAATTACGTTTTCGTGGCGACAAATGAAACAATAACGACTTTATTAACGAAGTTATCAATGTTATCGAACGCGTTAAAAGTAGCTTTCGCCATACCTGTTATTCTTATCGCATAAAACTAACTAACAATGTTTAATCACATGCAACCATGTAAAGCGATTCCCTGTGTGTTTTTATTCAAGCTGATTTCACTTACTTTTACCTTATTGTTATTATTTTCTTTTGTTTATTCCTTTTACATCTCTTGCATACTTTCCCGTGGTCGCGGTGCTCTTTCTGTTCAAATCTAACCAATTGGAGAGCTCGCTGCAGACGTAGCTCCACCCCCAACAGGATGTAAAATATGGTTCTGGTTGACTGACAGGACCGTCGAAACTAATGTAAGCAAAGGCACTACATAGCCCAAGAGGCTCGGTTTTTGTTGACGCTTCATCTTGTAGTCGAACGTGTTTGAGAATTCAGCACATTTTTGTGGCTTAATGACATGCTTTTAAAAAAAATTGATCTGTTTAACAGGATTTAGTTTTTGTTTTGTGATTTAGTATATTCTATTCCATCAATGTCCTTTCTCCAGTCCAGTAGGTGGCGGGAATGTACCTATCATTTGCTTACTACCAGTCATGAAACTCCAAACGAAGAAGATCATGTTTTAGCATGTGGCTCCCAGTACCATAGATGTGTGTGTTGAGTACATTAGTTGATGAGGTGTATGCTTATGTGATTAGAAGTGAACAACAAACTTACCAGTGCCAGTGAACACCTTTCCCATCAACAGGAGAAAGATGTCTGTGTTTATGGATTTAAACATCATCAATAGTAGTGATAAGAACAGACTGAAACACATCATAGAGACAGCTGCTCACCGTAAGTAACAGTAGCTGCGATCCAGACAAGTTTGAATTGTTTTTCCCGTAACGTGACTTAAAAATAACGCATAAAGCGCCGTTTGAACAGTACATTGAAGTGGGATGTCGGATACAATACAGACACATTAAACGGATAATCTGTCATACGAGGACGAAAATGTAACTAATTAATCTAGAACGCGGTGTAATAATAATAAAGTTGTATTCACTAGTGTTCACGTCAATAAGCTAATTATCAAACATTATTAATTGTTCATACGGTGTTCATTAGTAATTCGTTTTTTTAAGTTGAATTTTGTATCTAAATTTAATGTCATTGAAGACTTTATCCAGCTTTTTATAATTAGCTGATTATTATTTTTTAGCAGCTGTTTTCTGCTCATAACTGGACAACCAGAATTGGCCAACTTTGATAAGCTAGCCTAAATGCATAGATTATGCTTTACCTTTAGAGAAACCCTTAATGCCTTTATACTTTTTACTTATATTTTTCAGTTGGCTACTCAACGGTTGCTGTAAACTATGTAGTTGAGCCTCTACAGAAGAAACAGGTATGATATAGTGGAGTTAAACTAAAATATACACTATCAAGGTTTTTTTTGTTTGTTTGTTTTTTTGGGGATGATGCTCTTATTTTCTTATTTTTACAGGAAATTCCTAACCCACAGACTATTTCAGACTTATTTGATAAATTTCCAGTTGTCCAGGTAATTCAACGTATCTTCAGAGATTGTTAACACTGATGTGTTCTTTTTAATTCATTTTCTTTACTTCTTTTATAGGGCAAATCTTCTCCAATCAAAGTGTTGAATCGATTGACCATTGTGGCGTCTGATGCATCCCATTTTGTAAGTTTATACATAATGAACTCATTATATTGTAACATGTTATTTTGTAGTATATACTACAGTATGGTGAGAATTTTGGTGTGTTCTTTTCCTTAGAGACCTACTAATGAATACAAAAAATTTGACCTTGTGGCGGTGTTCCCCAAAACAGAAAAACTTTTTCATGTAAGTGAAATTGCAATGCTAAATTGTTTTAGTGGTTTAGTTCACCCAAAAATGAAAATGAGTTACTCACCCACAAGGCATCCTTTATGCCTTTTCTTTTCACTCAAATCCAATCGGGGTTCTTTAAAAATGTATTTTGTTAGATTTCCATCTCTACAATGGTAAATGTCTGCTGATTTATTTTTATTTTTTTATCAGCAGTCCAAAATAATTCCAATAAAGTGCATAATCTATAATATAAAAATATGGTATCCTAGTGAACTAACCTTTTAAATTTAGGCTAATGGGTAGTTAGTTTGACATTTTTTATGACAACCATTTATTGTGGTATTAAATTTTTCTCTGTGTTTTCCCTCATCTGAGCCAGGCAGCCTGCATGACTTTTGATGTTGACATTATCTGCATTGCAGTGACTGAAAAACAGCCCTTCCATTTTAAAAGGGCTCCAGTTAATGGGGTGAGTATTGTATTTTATCCATATCTATACCTATATATATGATCATGTCACCTAGCAGAATATCTTGAAGCCTATATTTAAACATTTTCAAATGCCCTTTATGTTAAAAGCACCATTTCACATAATTATGCTTATGATAAAATTTATGGAATGGTAAAGTAGAGATGGGATAAACAAACCTTTGACACAATTAAACCAAATGCTTCGCAGATTTATTAAGTTTCAAAGCATTCAAAACTGCACATGCTAAAGACACTTGGAAGTCAAAACTGTGTAAACAACAAAATCAGGGTAGTACACAACCCAAAACTCTGCAAGTTCAGCATTTTAATAAAAAGAAAAAATGCCCTATTAAGAAATCTTGGTATACCTAGGCATACTCGAATAATATGGGTTGAGTACATGGAAATGGCCATACTGTGAGCCTCACACACCATTTTTTCCACAAGTGTAAAACCCAGGTTGAAAACAGGTATATTAGAACACAGTGAGTGTGTGACTCACAGGGCTGTTCTTTAGCATGCCCTCAACATTTGCATGTTTTTTAGATCACTTCCTACGTCATCCAGCATTTCAAAATATTGAATACAGTTTTGTTGCCCATTCTCGATGGCAAAGTAGCCAAGCAACATCGCTCTGCAGCACTGCTCTAAAGGTTGCCCCTTGTATCCTTACCTTAAATTTTTTTGCAGATAAAGCAGTATTTGGTATACTGTAGTTATAGGAGTGAAAAATAAACTATGCCACACTTAAAAAAATGAGCACTTTGGTTGAGCATGATGTAATCACATGGATCCACTGTCCATGATTAAACCACATTATCTTAACAGCACTGTATGATGTTGAACCTACTTAAAATGTTTGTGTTCATTTAACATGACTATTTGAAGTTTAGTTAAATAGAAATATTTAGATCATGTTTAGTCAGTGTCATCTGTTTATGTTAAATGAAAACAAATATTTTGAGCTGGTTTAAAATAATTTCTAGAGTTTATACTTAGCTGATGATTGATTATAAAGCTTGTTTGGCATGCTGTCCCGTGAGAGAGCCCTGAGCTCATAAGATCCTTGAGCCTGGGGCTCCCTCCCGTTTGAGCTCAGATAGAACTCGAGAACTCCCCTGCTGTAGTAGCTAATGAACAGATAGTGATTGCTCTTAAGAGTTAACTACTTATTAGGAGCATGCCTATGGAGCCGATTCAGTCAATTAACTTAAGTTTTATGTTTTTGGATGGTGGGAGGTTACCAGAGAACCTGAGGGAAACAGAGCATGGGGGGAACGTGTAAACTGTGCAGAAACGGCAGCTGGCTTGGTAAGGATTAAAACCAGTGACGTTCTTGCTGTGAGGCAACAGTGCTAACTACTGGGCCACCTATCTAGGAAAGGAGGAGGAGTATAGGAGGGGGGGATTATTCAGAACCTAGGATATTTATTTATTTAGTGATATGGAACCTAGGGTATTTATAGTCGCTTAGGAATCGTCTGATTGGTGATTTATAAATTGGATAATGTGGGAACAGCTGTGATCAATCATAGGCATGTGATCCTCTTGAAATTTGTTTATAAATAAACTTCACATATTCAGATAATATGGTGGAATCATGTGGGAACCACTGTCAATGGTTAAATCATGTTCAACCAAAGTGCTATTTTTTTTGATTGCATGAAATTTTTATCTCTTCAGTTCGTCAACATGTAACGTCACCGCTGTCATGTTCTCTGTAGGCTATTGACAGGGGGATTTTCTTTGAGACTTGTTATGCAGCAGCCATCAGAGACTCCATTACAAGGAGATACACCATTGCCAATGCGATCTGCCTAATGGAAATTTGCAAAGGAAAAGTATGTCTTTCTTTTTACACATAAACGCCTATAAAATGTACGATGCTGATTTTGGAATTTTTCCCCCACACACAGAATGTCATAGTGTCCAGCGGAGCAGAAAGGGTAAAGGTCTTTTAAAATTTAATTGATGAATGATTTATAACATTGTGTTGTATTATATATTTATATTGTTGTATTCTCAGTATTACATTTGTTTTGTCTATTGTTTTTGTTTCTTCAGCAACTTGAATTGAGAGGCCCATATGACATTGCCAATTTGTATCCTTTTTTAACAAGTGTATTGATATGTTATCTAAATATGCAGTGGTACTTGTAAGGCACTGTATCCATGCTGGAATGTTCCTTCATTGAGACTGCAGGGGGCTTGTTTTTAGCCTGTCTGAGGGGGACGCCAAAGCTGCTGTGTCAACTAACTGTCGATCTGTCTTGCTCCATGGAGGTAAATGATTGAAAACACTATAAGCCTCACTTATATTTTTCCAGTAAAGGCGTACATTTGTGACATATGGTCTTTATTAGATTTGGTAATAGCCGATTCTTCTATTACAGAAACGAGAGCAACTGCATCTGGTGTTATTCACACCATGAAAAAGCCACAAATTCTCCAGAAGGAAGAAGAGGAAACTCCGGCATCTAAAAAAGCCAGAACTGAACTTGCCTAAATAGCATTTCAGCTAGACTTTTTACTAAATCCTGTTTGTTTGTTAGTTTTCTTTAACCAATTAATCAAATATATCATAATGTATAACTCTTTTTGTTACTTCTCAAAGTCTTGCAGATCACTTGTAAATTGAAAGATGATACAGATATGATAAAAATTTATTTTATTAGTTCAGCTTTAATAGAATTGCAAGCAAAATTTACATATAAATAGTACAAAATTCCTTATGTCACATTCTGTACAGAAATCATGCACAAAAAGTACATTCTGTAGTTAAGGTTTGGAATATTAAATCTCACCATCATTCATATTTATGAATGATTTAAGATTTAATTTCAGTAACTGAGCAGTATCACTTGTATTGCCATTTCAAAAAAAGACGATATTTATTTAGGCTTCTCATTTCTTTCTGTCTACTTTATGGTTTAATAATAAAAAAAACTTGAAGTGCTTTGCTAAAACCCTAAAAACGTTCTTAAACTTTCCTTTTTTAATGAAAGCCTCAATGATATGTATTCTTAACACATTTAATTATTATGCAGACTATTCAGTAATAGTTTGTTATTGTAAGTATATAAAGCCTAGTGTTGTCCTGGTGGTCATTTGCTGCTTTCATTTTTTATTGTCTTGAAAGTTGTCAAAGATTGTTTTAGCTCCATTCTGCCACTCACACACATTGTCCATCGGTGACTTTCCCTCCTGGAGAATACAAAAATAACGATAAGTGTGACCAAGCAATAGTCTTGAACCTTTGCTAAAATGACCTGATAAGTAAATTCTGAATAGCTTTTTTCCCTACTAGCAAAAGAATTCAATTTACATAAGTACCAGAAGATGGCACTGTCTGCAGTTTAAGCAGGAAGGCATGGCAGCTGAGAATTTATTGGCTGCACCCTGTGTAAATTGTTACGGCATATCCTGAATCATCAGCAACAGGATTATATAATTATATTTTAACAATACTTACAAAGTTCTTGATTTGTAGGTCTCCTCCGTGCAGTAATAGAAGCTGGATGAGTTTGAAACGATTCAGGTTGACCGCGTCGTGCAATGGCGTGTCACCCTCCTGACGTAAAACAATGTTTAAATGAGTAAAAATGTTCACTGTGTTTGTCAAAGTCAATTTTCCCCACATTTCTTACTATGTCTTTTGCGTTGACATCTGCTCCACAGTGGATGAGATGTTCAGCACATTCATAGTGTCCTGTCTTGACCGCCACATGAAGAGCAGTGCTGCGAAGCTGAGGATGGCCAGTATGTCAGACCTCACCAGATACGTAATTAAAAGTGTCAAACTGTCAGATAACTACTTTTTACCTTGTCTCTTGCATCCAGTTTTGCCCCGTGATTAAGTAATGCCTCCAGCACAGGCAAACTACCTCCACGACAAGCCCAGTGGATTTCAGTAGCTTGAAGCTAGTTAAACACAATCATGACATTGAGATAGTTCATCAGTGTTAACCAAAACAATGAATGCAGTGGAAAGGGAATTTGTGTGCTGCTTTTTGAAGGTCACTTATGGTGCAAACTTTTGGAAGCCTTTTGAACAGAACTGTGTGTCTGTGTATTGTGTCTACTGTCATATGATATAAACACTTTTTAAAAAAAGGTTTTATAAATTCTTTTTATTATTATTATGATTATTTATTTCCTGATGTTAAAATAGGATCCAAATTGCAGCAATTTTGTGGCAGACTGCAAATTTTGAGCTGAAACTTAACAGACACATTTCACATCTTGTGAAAGGGCTAAAATAGAGGCTCTTTAAGTTTGACAAAAAATACATTGGTGTGAATACAATACAAGACACATGTTTGTGTCTGTTTCACATTAAAGTAGAATGTCTGAAATTACTGATAAGAAATGGGAAATAAAATAATAATGAAAGGATTTTAAAAAAAGTCCTCTTCATTCAGTGCACATTTAGCAAACACACACACACACACACAAAAAGCTGACTTCCACGCAATCGATTTGTGCTGGGACAGTATGAAGGAATTAAGTTAATGTAGTTTCTACAAATTTAAGTCTATTGAACATAAAGCAATCAAGTTGTTCCAAAAATGTGTTGTTTTTTGCTTATTTTAAATTAGTAGTTTAATAAGAGTCATTTTTTTGAGGGAAGAGTAACTTTTTTGTTCAGAAACAATTGCTTTAAATAAAGCTTTAGAAGAACATTGTTGTTTTAGCATTTCCTTTTAAATTCTCTTAAGTTAAAAAAAAAAAAAAAAAACTACTCCGGTTTTCTGAAAGGTTGGTTTTTGTTTACCAAAATATACAGAGAAAGTTTAGTTTAGATGAAAAGAACCAAAGGCTATATGAAAATGTTAAGAGATGCTAGGAAATCTTTGTGCACTTTATACACAGCTTGTTGAAATGGGTCAGTTTGTTAATACAGATTTTAAAAAAGAAATAATAATAAATTGAAAGTACTACGTGTAAATTAGTCATTCCTCAACAACTCATGGTTTTAAATTCATTTCATACATTTGAAATAGTAAAAGTGTATTTTAAACTTGCCTTTCAAAAAAAAGTATATAT
>CAIGQQ010034758.1:1887574-1907271 GCA_903798035.1 Danio albolineatus | reverse complement strand
TTTTTAATTAAGGCAATGCAGTCTCAATTTTTGTAGACCTGTTTTTTTAGTTTCTCCAGCTCAGTGCTATAACTTTGCCGTGATTATTAATGTGAAAGCACACAAAATAAGACTTAATTCAACATGAGTCTGAAAAACCCAGAGATGGGTTGTGGTTGGAAGGGCATCCGCTGCGTAAAACAAATGCTGGATAAGTTGGCGGTTCATTCCGCTGTGGCGACCCCGGATTAATAAAGGGACTAAGCCGAAAAGAAAATGAATGAATGAATGAGTCTGAAAAAAATCAAGCTTGACAAAATACTCATTAATACATTAATCTTAACTGTTTTCTGAATAAATGTGTTAAAGTTAGCTAATTAGTAGCATTACATTTTTTGTAATATTTTGTTGATTTAGGCCATAGGTCAGAAGGATATCTGATATGTAAAGTGAAGCTTGCATCTTGTCTTTTTATCTGTGCCCAGAGTGTTACGAAAATGCTTGTAAAAGATGATATGTAACTCAACACATTGCCTAAATACCCATCAACCATTTCTGGACCATGTGGCCTCTATACCTGCACTTTAATGACCTCAGGTCTGACAGTCAGGGCTATGCTGTAAACTGATTTTTTTCAGTCAAGGAAAGAGGCCACTGAAATTAGTGTCTAAATAAGAAAACTGATGTCATTTATTCTATATATTTTGTCTTTTAAAAATATTTTTGTCATTATTTTTGTCTGTATGTCCATAAAAAATAAGCCTCTTTTGAAATGTTTTTGCCATGCTCTTCTAAACTTGCATTGTACTTAATGTTCAGAGCTTTCAATCTCCGACTGATTTATTTTCAGAGTAACACATGTGTTAAACTTGTCACCACGATGTTCACAGTAAGTGACATTAATACAGAATATGTAATATAAACCTTGTGCTGACATATTTTTATATAGTATATCAGAGACATCCAAGGCAGGTTTCATCACCTTAATAGATGCTTTGATCAAATGAAACTTAATGACATACTTACCTTTTCAAAAACAAAAAACAAAAAAAAAACTATGGCTCTTGCTACATATTTTAGAAAAAAAGTTTGAACAGTAAAGCATTTACTACTTCGTAGAGTTGCTATTCCTTTTCACAACACTTAAAATATGTTTAGGGACTGAAGACACAAAGTAATGAAGTGTTTCAGGTGTAATTTAGTCCCATTCTTCCCCATGTCTTGGGGAAGGTGGGCAACAGTACAGGGTCTAAGTTGTTGCATTTTGTGCCTCAAAATGCATCACACATTCTCTGTTGGAGACAGATCAGGACTGCAGGCAGGCCAGTTAAGTATCTGTACCCTTTTTCTCTTTAGCCAGGCCTTTTATCGTGTGCAGAATGTGGTTTTGCATTGTCTTGTTGAAATATGCATGGGCATCGCTGAAAAAGAAGACAGCATAATGTGCTCTAAAATCTCTATGTACTTTTCAGCATTAATTGTGCCATCACAGAAGTGCTAATTACATTTGCCAAGAGCACTGAAACAACCCCCATACCATGACAGACCCTGGCTTTGGGGCTTGTTGCTGGAAACAGTCTGGATGATCTTTTTCTGCTTTGGTCTAGACCACACAGCTCCCATTTCTCCCCAAAATACCTGAAATACTGCTTCATCTGACCACAGTACATGCTTCCACTGTGTGATGGTCCATCTCAGATGCCTCTGTGCCCAGACAAGTCGACAGCACTTCTGGACACTGTTAACATAGAGCTTCCTTTTGGCACAGTACAGTTTTAACTGGCATTTGTGGATGTAACTAGGTATTGTGGTACTTGATACAGGTTTACCAAAGTAGTCCTGAGCCCATGTAGTGATATTGTTTATAGATGAATGACGATTCATGTTGCAGTGCCGCCTGTGGGATTGAAGATTACGTTCTTCAGTTTAGGCTTATGCCCTTGTCCTTTACAAACAAATTCCTCTAGATTCCTTAAATCTTTTAACTATTTTACGCACCACGGAAGGTGAAATGTTCAAATGTCTTCCTATCTTTCTTTGAGGAACATTGTTTTTAAACATTTAAATAATTTTCTCATGTATTTGTTGGCAAACTGGCGATGTTTGGCCCATCTTGGCTCCTAAAGGACTAGATCTTTCTTGGATGCTGCTTTTGTACCGAATCATAATTAATCACCTGTTGACATCACCTGTTTCAAATCACATAATCAAAACCAATTTACCTGATTACTAGCCCTACATTGTTCCTGTCCTAACTTTTTTGGAATGTGCTGCAGGTCTGAATAAAAGGAAAAGGATCTATGTTTACAAATGAAATGAAGTTGACCTGACAAAACATAGAATATTTAGTGTTCATATTGTCTTTAATGAAATACAAATCAAAGTAAATTTGGAAATCACTAGTTTTTTTTTATTTTTATTTGTGTATTCCATACTTTCCCAGCTTTTTCGAATGCCACAGCTTTTTGGGGTTATATACCAACAATAGGAATATCAGGAGCATTCAACAATAAATAAAATAAGGGATAATTTCACATTTTTGTGGCCATCAAATAATTAACCATGTTTTATGTTCTCATCTCTGGTTTTCATTCAGTGTATGCAGCTGATATACATGTACAGCTAACAGCTAAATCAAAACAAACACAATTAATTAACAGACTTTTTCAATAGTGTCTGATTGCAGACTTGCATATGCAAGCTGAGACATGCAGTCTCAGATATGAAATTTCAGACACAATGCACTTAATGGAGCTAGTGATGTCATGCATTAAAAGCATTGCATGCAGCTCAGCTTGCATCTTAACTGAGGGAAAGCACCTCAGTACATTTCCTCAGAAGCCTGGAATGTCCTAGATGAAAGTGATAACTAAAACTAACCCGATGTAATGAAATAAACACATTTAATCATTTGTATAACTATCAGTATGTGTGAGTCTGCAAAATAAATTTTAATTTTTTTGATTCATTAAAAACGAAAAACAATTATCACATTTTGTTTCAAGAACTGTTACAGGTAGTTATGCAATTATGCTTAAAACAAGGGGCCATGAAGGCTGTTTTATTGTAATTCTGAAATTTTAAAAATAATATATAAAATAAAAGGTTACATATATATCTTAAATAAATGTAGAATTTCAAGCTAAAGTGTGATTTCTTGTTTTTGTTTTGTGAAGTAGTAGGTGATTTAATTATTATTTTAATCAACACTACCCCCCGGTTTCACAAACAGGCTAGTCATGAATTAAATTGAATGTTTGAGCTGTCTCAACTGAAAATAACTTGTCTTAAAATATGTCAGTGTCATTTTTTGACTCCAGCTGCACACCAGTAATGTATTTTCTACGGCCATTTTTTATAAATCTGGCTTCAAGAGCCTAATTTAACAAAGGTCTAGTCCTAGCTGAAGCTGTTGTGAAACTGGGCCAACATGTAGTACATTGTTTAATGCTTAAGAAGTTAATAGTGTACAAAACAACATTTTACATTGAGGGGCGCCATGGTGGCGTAGTGAGTAGCACGTTTGCCTCACTATAGGTGAATTGAGTAGGCTAAATTGTCCATAGTGTATGAGTGTGTATGGATGTTTCCCAGAGATGGGTTGCAGCTGGAAGGGCATCTGCTGGATAAGTTGGCTGTTTATTCCGCGGTGGCAATCCCAGATTAATAAAGAGACTAAGCAGACAAGAAAATGAACGAATGAATGATTTTACATAGAAATTCCCATAATTTATACACATTCAGGTGGTTTGCTGTAAAAAAAATACAGTGTAAAATATTAAAGCACACTACTGTTAAAAATACAATAACTGTGATGATGAAATATATGTTATTAAAAAACATGGAAAACTAACCAAATATAATTTGTTATTATACATGCATACCAGTGGTGTAGTCGGGGCTATACACACGTTTACTCAGTATGTCTACTTTTCCCACAAGCTGTTTGGGTATTACAACTTCTGAGGATCAATAATTGTGTATACCCTGGGTATACTCACTTGTTTTGCCTATTCAACTTCACTAATTTACGTGTATTTGTGTCCCCTTTAACTGTATGACAAATGTTTTTTTTTTTAACTGGCATCTTAATTTGGTGCAGTTGGTGCATTTTTGTTTAAATTGCACCATTCCAGCCCCCTAGTTTTTCGAAGACGACAACAAGTCAACTGAATTATGTCTCACTGTAACATTCAGGTACAATTATAAAGCAGCATGGGTGTCACTTTAGCCCTTTTAAAATTTGGGTTGGGTGGGTAATAGTACACCACCTTTTTTTAAGGACCAAACCATTGATGCATACATTCAGTGCAGTGTTATATTTCATAATATACATAAATGTAAAGTAGACAGTAGACCAATTTGCAAAAAAAAAAAGTCTAATAAATCTCTAAATAAAAAAGTCATTCAACCGCAAATTCTCAGTTAGAGACTTGTGATGCTAGGCTAAGAATGAGGACCTTGTTCACAACAGGTCATTTAAAAACCTTCTATTATAACAGGTCCAGCATTGACAGCATGCCACCCAGACTCTTTTCCTTCTCCTTCTCGTCTAGATTATGGACCACAACATTTGCATATTTTAGCTCATGTTGAATTACATTTTGCACAGCTTGATCAATCACATCATTAGAAACAATGTAAACAAAATTGAATGATGTGTAAATGATGAACTGTGCTTTATTTGTGTTAAAATTTGCTGCTACCATTTCGCAACACAAATGCATGTGTGAAAAAAGTGCTTTAATGAGTAAGAATGCTTTCAGAGGTTTTCAAATGGTCTAACTGTCTGAACTAGTATAAGGGGTATTGCAGAAAGATTTATTCAGAATATTTTATATTGCATTGAAAAATTAGTATAGAAAAATAGGATTTAGTGGTTTGTGGAATATATTGCCTCTAAAGAAATAATGCTTTCACAAAAAAAAAAAAAAACACCTGATATTTATAACAGTTTTAGGCAAGTAATATCAAAACATGATGCCACTTTCATCGTTTTAATGCAAACTGACATGATTGGACAAGTCCCATAATTGCCTATTACCAGGTACCTGCCATAAGGCCATATTAACAAATCCTCCTGTTTGACAGGCCTTCCAAGTTTAGGTTTTCATTGATAAACTGGTTCTAAAACTGTTACTGGACTAGTTTGTAATTGAAAGCTGCGCCCTAGTTTGTGTCCAATCAGAGATAATCTGCCATGGAATGAATAAAACAGCAATGCGTAAACAAGAACTGGAAAGTCCTCCGCCCCCTTCCCCATATCATCTCAAATGAAAGCAGTTCCGTGTTCTGTGCCGCTACAACCATCCCTTTCAACAGCCCAAATTCGCTCAAGCCTGTTTGTAAAAAAAAAAAAAAATCAATGCGCGACATCAACACGGATCCATGATGTGTGGAAGGTAAGGGCTGGCGGTTATCTGTCTGACTGCAGCTGCGTGTCGTTTTCACGCTCATCGTAAACTTTCGGGTGGGATGGGAACGCAGTCTCGTGTCATATATCAAGTTCGTCAGCATGTCTGTGTCTCTGTTGGATAGTAGTTTGTCATGGTACAGCTGGTTCTTTAGTGGGCAGCGGTGAGCGATAAATCGTCCATCTCTCGTTTACGAAAAGTGACACTTGTGCAAATGGCAGCAAGTTAAAACGAGTGCGGCACGTTATTCGCTGTCGAGGTAAACGCAGCGCAGCGTTTTACAGGAAGATGACGCACAGAATGACACTAACGATGGCCGAGTGAGCATTAACCGAGTAGTTTTGACAGTAGACTTTAAAGCACTTACTGTCGATATGCGACGTAGATAATGAAGATCAGTTGGCATTTAGAGCGGAAACAGAAACCCGTATTTGTTTGTCAACAGTTCTCATTTGAGATTATCTTAACATAGGCTACGAGAAGAGTCGGCAAACTGCAATACTTATTCACAGGCTCGAGTTTTTTTTGTTATTACACAACATATTCAGAGCTGTGTTTTATCATTAATGTTTTATTTCTTAATAATAAAAGTATTTAGACGTTTGAATGAACATTGCACTTTTGCCCCTGTGGTTTCGTTTTGAGGTTCGTGGGCGGGGCTTAATGCGCATGTGTCATGATGCACCTGTAGATCGTTCGTTCAAACATATGCAAGTCATGCATTTTCTTCATCATCAAAGTTTTACTAAATAATAGTTTTTAATAAATAGATAACGCATTAGTTTTATTTAATGTACCAAAACAAACATACAAAAGCATAAACCATCTAGACAGTTGAGCAAACTAGCCTACGAAGTCATAGTAACCACCCCACACTGATGGTGTAGCCTATACTTGCCTGTACTATCAGCAAGCTTACACACAATTAATGAGTGAGAAAATAAATGTCCAAATAAGTAGAAGAAATAACAATCAGACTGAGTGATTGTGCAGTTTAAAGAGTGAGAATAAACAAAAGCCTATATAAGGTGTAAAAATTTATAAGAATAACATTTACTATGGTGAGATTGTGTTCACATGCGACCCTAGGAGATCAAATCTGATGGTATTAAATACAAGCAAAGGATAATAATCAAACTCTTTCTTTATAAAGGGTCCTTTAAAGTGGCCAGATATGAGCACATTGGTTTGGAATGATCCTTCAGTATGGTGATCATCATTCTCTTATATGTTCTTATATTTGTCTCATATGGAATGTGGTGCTAGGCTGCTTTCAAAATTGCATTGTTCTGTAGTATAATTTGTGAAATGAGCTGTAGGCTAAATCTGAATTTACAATGCTCAAAAGACAACAAATTACATAAAGTGAATTAGTAAATACTGTATACCATTTTGATAATAGACAGTGTCAGTTTGTAAATAAAAGATATAGAATTGGCAACTCATTTGGAGGAACAAATTTGTATCTTAAGAGTATTTTGACTGTCTATATATTTTTAATAGAAGTCAGAATTATTAGCCACCCTGTATTATTAGCTCCCCTGTTTATTTTTTCCCCAATTTCTGTTTAACGGAGAGAAGACTTTTTCAACACATTTCTAAACATAATAGTTTTAATAACTCATTTCCAATAACTGATTTTTTTTTATCTTTGCCATGATGTCAGTAAATAAAATTTGACTAGACATTTTTCAAGACACTTCTTTACAGCTTAAAGTGACATTTAAAGGCTTATCTACATTAATTAGGTTAACCAGGTAGGCAGGTTAGGGTAATTAGGCAAGTTATTGTGTAATGATGGTTTGTTCTGTAGACTATCGAAAAAAACATAAGATGGTTTAAAAAAAGATTAAACTTTCACCAGAAGAAAAAAATATTATCAGACGTACTGTGAAAATTTTCTTTCTATGTAAAAATTATTTGGGAAATATTTAAAAAAGAAAAAAAGAAGAAATTAAAAAAGGGGGCTAATAATTCTGACTTCAACTCTATTCTTGAAACTATGTTAGAGAGCATTTTTATTTAGACAATATTTTAAGACAAACATTTTTTGTATGTTTTTGTATAATGCTTATTTATGTATATTTTGTATACAAATATATTTATATATTTTTATGTAAATTGTGCGTAGTTTGTTTATTCATTTATTTACTTATTAGCTTTTTCAGTAAGCATTTCCAAAGACCACCTAGCACACTGTTGCTTATTTGTCAACTATTACCATAGTTTGTTCTACATGTATGCATTTAAAAGAAAGTAGCTGCTCAGAGTATGTGATTTTGCACAGTTTATCCAAAAAAAGCATGTTAAAGAACATAAAAAGTATAAAAAATATATTTACATAATTTGTATCATATGTCTGTTTAAAGAATAACTGTTGAATTCACATCCACAGGTCTCTCTTAAAGACCTTTAATTACCCGTGATGTCATGAAGGACGAGAGGCCAGGGGCCTTTCAGCAGAACACTGCAGTTGAGCCATAGAGAGAGCCGTTCCACTTCATCCTTACGCCATCTGTTTTCCCTCCATTCCCACTTCGGGAACTTGACAATGACATCACATAGGAAACACCTGGTGAGGGACTTCAACCATTTCATCACCTGTTTTGTCTGTAAAGGGTACCTGATCAAGCCCACCACTGTGACAGAGTGCCTGCACACCTGTGAGTATCAGCTGACTCTGAAAGTTTCATGGTGATTTATATCAATGGTTTTCAATGGGCTCTAAGCAATCTGAATCAGATTGTGTCACTGAGTGACACCAGAAGTGATGTTAAATTCAATGTAAATATTAAAATGTGGCAGCATTTCAAACATACAGTAGTTAAGATAGGAGAATATTACAAATATTCACACCTGAAATTATGGTTTGTGTAATATAAGAATGCGTTTCAAAAAAGTTAGAAATTAATTTGTCTTTCTATGAAGTAAATAAGTATTTGATCCCCTGTCTGTCAGCAAGATCTCTGGCTCCCAGGTGGATGTTATACAGGTAACCAGCTGACATTGGCAGCCCTCTCACCTCGTTACCTGTATAAAAGAGACCTGTCCACAGAAGCAATCAATCAATCCAGATTCCAAACGCTTCAACATAGCCAAGACCAAAGAGCTTAAATCTAGTCAATGGAAAATTTTTTTTGCTAGTAAGCACTTGAATTGAACTAAATTGGACTATCACTAAAAAAAAAATACCTGACTTGGCACAATCTTTTATGCTGTTCATGTAGTCGAGTGGATCCAAACTCAGTCCTGGAGGGCCGGTGCCCTGCTGAGTTTAGCTCCAACTTGCTTCAACACACCGCAAAGTTTCTATTTTATGGAAGCTTGATTACCTAGTTGAGGTGTGATTGTTTACGGTTGGAGCTAAACTCTCCAGGACACCAGCCCTCCACAATAGAGTTTGGACACCTCTGATTTAGTTTATTTAGATATTATACCCTGAAATGGTTATTGGAGGAAAATTATATATTTACTAAAAATACTAAAAAATTGAAGTATTTTTGATATAATGTACCACTGGATTTAATGCCAAACAAATTGCAATGTGCAGAGTGTATACAAAACTTTTAAAATCTGTTTACATTTATTTTAGATTAGTGCAAACCAGTGTATCTACTGTACCAAATGTGTCCAAACACAGCTGTAAAGTATCTTTCACTTGACAGTATCACTACAACTAATACAGCAATTAACCCATAAATCACACTCCAGCTATTTGCCATAATAATTTTTAGAGACATTTGTAATGTTCAATTAGAAATGCATGTATTTCAATGGATAGAATGTGAACGTTGACATATATAGATAATTCATTGTAATTATTGTCAGATGATATAGGAAACTCTTGTATTTTTTTTTTGCGTTACATTGTTACAACTGAAAACCCTCCCTTTCTTAAGATACATGACATACATGACCAACACACTGTCACTGTCATCTATAGATCAGTCTCCATGACAACAATTATTTCCTCAAAGCAAAAGCTATTTTTGCTCAAAATATTCATTTGTTCTTTATCATTTGACTGTGATGTGTTTTGTGAGAACAGATAGAGTACAATCCAGCACAGATATTTTTTTTAAATTATTATCTATGTAGTTTTATGTAGTAAATAAATTAATTAATGAAATCAAATGAACTTCTATTTTATGTTTGTTAACAGGAAAAATTCCATGTAATAACAAATCATTAGGCACTATTTTTTTAGCCCCCTTCCCCACCGATTATTCCACACAGTGATGACCTGATTGTGTCCTGCATCAGTGTCAGTATTATGCGTGTGGGTAGTGGCTCCCCCATTCTCCCACGAATGCTGTTTAATAATGTTTTTGTCTGTGGATTCACAAAGCAATAAGGTAATGTTTTGCTGGTGGAATATGATTTATTTGTAGACCTGAATTGCAGTATGAGATTGTTCTTGTAGGGAATTTTGCTGTGAAATGCAAAATTGATTTGATAGATTGTGAGATAGATTTGTAAACACCCTAATTTCACTGAATGTGTTCATAACCTATGATTGTGTTCACTGCACAGATGTTTTAAATGTGTTTTCAATTGTTTTAAATGTTTGTTAGGAGGTACACTTTTTGAAATGTTAAGATTGTAACCATAAAAGGACATCTGTAGCAGTACTGTAACGTACTAATCTAAGGCTCTAGGTCATCCCAAGATTTCTCACTGAATTGGAAGGGATAAATGCTGATTCCAGCTTGATCAAGATGATATGATATACAGAGTCCAGAAGTTCTGTTTTAGCCAGATTGAGCTGCAGGTATTGGTCTTTCATCCATGCTGGGATGTCTTTCAGGAAATGTTAGATTTGTGTACTGTCAGATCATCTGGATGAAATGAGAGAAAGAGCTATGTCTTGTCAGCATAGCAATAGTTCTAAAAGCCATTTTTTAGAATGCTGGGACCAAGCGAAATTGTGTAAATTGAGAAGAGAAGAGGTCCAGAAACTAATCCTTGAGGATCCCCTGTGTCTTGATACCTCTCCCATCGAGGCAACCCTGAAAGATCTGCCAGTGAGCTAAGACTCCAATCAGCATAGCGGGGTTCCAGTAACGCTCATTGATGAGGGAGTAGATAGGAGAATCTGATTATTCATTTCATCAAAGGCAGCAGACAGGTTCAGTAAAAGCACAACTGATGATTTAGAACTAGCTTTAGCAATCTGCAGGAATTCAGTTACTGATAGTAATGCAGTCCTCATGGTAACTGTACATTTATAGCCAACAATGATGAAATGGGCCCAACATAATCAAGATTGGACCACTGATGATTGTAAGCGCCGTTATCCCAATAGCACAATCCATGACACCTGTCAGGTGTCTAAATATTGTTGCAGACAAAGTGTGTACCCATTTACAACTACAAGAACGTTTTTAATGAACATGCAGAGGAATTAATGTTAATGCTTTAGACTCCAAATTCATGGTTTAACTTGGAAAAGAAGGTTCACATCAGCACCACTTTGAACATTGCAAATATCTAAAAATTCTTAAATCAAACAGCATTTCCTAGACAAGTAAAAAATGTGTTTTTTGCAGTGCAGTGATTAAAAAAAAACTGAATAATCTGCAATGGATTATCAACAGTAGAGGGGGGTTCTAGAGATCTACATGAGTTCAAACTTCCCTCTCGCCCTGCAAACTGGAGGGAGCCCCAGCCTCGAGGATATTATGAGATCAGGGCTCTCTCTTGGGACAGCGTGCCAAACTAGCTTTATTATCAATCATGAGCTAAGTGTGAACCCTTGAAATTAACATTACGGTACCAAATATCACTGAAGACCTATTGCCAATCAATGCATCGATTTGTGGCTGCTTTTTTTAGGGCCAAAGGTTCTACAGGTTATTAAGTTGGTGGTCAAAATGTTATGCCTGATGATTTGGTGTGTACAAGATGGTGTCATTTACACCATTGCAAAACATAGTCATATATTTTTTTGTTAATTCAGCAAACATAAATTCGACTACATTAAATAAGTAACAACAATAAGCTCTAATGTACTGACAATAAAAACACAATATAACTGTTTCTATAAAACCCATGAAACTCTGGAAATGTTATTAGTTTCACTGTAAATTATACAGTGACATTTTAAACATGGCATATGTCTGAATGTACAATTGTTCACAGTAAAAACCGTGTTATTTCTTTTCAGTTATTTAAGCATAATGTTTTTCTTTCTCCTGTCTTGCTTCTGAACAGTTTGTAAAAGCTGTATAGTCCAGCATTTCGAGGACAGCAATGATTGCCCAAAATGTGGTATCCAGGTTCATGAAACAAATCCCTTGGAGATGTTAAGGTAAACCACACTGATATAATATCCTACTACTGAGATAAAACTTCAACCAATTTGCTTCAGGTGGTTTGGGATCAGATTCAGTACAGCAGTAGAGCACACCACAGTTTAAACCATGATTGGATTTAATCTGATCAATCTACATCATTTGAAAGAAATCTGAAATACAAGTTAATAGTTTCCTCAAGTAGATCTAAGAGATTCTTATAACCACAGTTCCCTGGTTTTAAGATGTGTTGGGTAATAAAGTGCCAGTAAATTTGATCCTGGTTGGAAAGCATTCCAGGCAACAGCCGGACAGTTTTCTGGAGCCAGTGTCAGCTTTAGGACTGACCTTCTGCAGGATTGCCTCTCCACACTAGTGATGCATCTCCACCCTATCACAGGACTCAACCATGACATGATAACAAGAGCTAGAGCAGCATTAGCCTTGCAAACAGATGTGACAGGGATATTAGCATTGCTTTCATCATGTGTTCTAGTAGCTCACATTACTGCATTTCTTTTCTCCGAAGGTTGGACAACACTTTAGAGGAAGTGATATTCAAGCTCGTGCCTGGTCTTAGAGAAAGTATGTATTTCAATTGAAGTTTTACTTTTAACATTTGAAAGTGCCACTGTGTGCTTATTCAGATATTATATTTCATTCAGTGTCTAATGTAGCTGTTTGTGAACACGAAAGTTCTGCAAAATGATAAAAACTAATTATTGTCTTTAAAGATAGACATGATTTAGAATTGGCTGAAATCCTTTGGAGATTCCAGTTTTAGCTCCTGCTTGTGACTATGGGTTTGTAACTAATTTAAATAATACCAGCCTATGCTATTCACTGGCTGCCTACTAAAAACATAATCTCGGGCATTCTAAATAAGTGGATTTATACAGTGCTAAGGAAGCTTCTGGAACTGAATCACGTAAGGGATAATCAACGGCGTACGTTGATTATCCCGCTTATTCCATGGTCATTTGCGAAGGTAGGCCTACATTTAAAATAGTTTTGCTGTTTGCAGACCAATATTTATCCGAATTTTTGTCCGTTTTTACATGTTAGGCATGACAGGCAGGCTGACAGAGATAGAAAAGAGCAAGTGCGTGCTGTTTACCTGCTAATATTATTATGATGCGTTTATTATTTCCAGTCACATTCCCAGTCACACGTTTCTTTTGTCTACTTTCTACCGATTCTCTGATGAGGGAGGATCTGTATATTGGCTTTTTTCCCCTTAACATTACCTTTAATACTGCGAAAGAATTTCAGTGATTTACAGTTCATAATAAACATACAAATCTTATAAAAGTTACCATATAAATTAAATATGCATTTTCAAGTGTACTCTAGAGTCTTTGAAGCAAAAAAAGTGTATTTCAGAAATCTCTGCTGTTAAATTTTGCATAATGAAAAAACATCAGGACAGGTAGGAGAAAATTCTGCTTTATTTATCTTCTTTAAAACAAAAGCAATTAGCCAAACACGCAGGATCAGTGTAATATTACGTTATTTACGCTCATAGATTATTTATGAAACTTGTCTTTGTGATCTGCCAAAAAAAAAAAATACACCTGAGAAGAAATAAGAGGTTCAAATGTCCAGAGACTGACCGTTAGATACACCAAAGATTAATTATATATTCCATTTTAACAACAGAGATGCAAGAGATTAGATTCAGCGGTGGGAGATGCTCTCTCCCTCGGTGGGAGCCGTTCGCGGAGCTGCCGCGGACCGCCTGGAGCTTCCAACATTTTTAAAAACGCGCTTTTCTTACACACAAACTGCCGGTTAAACTTTAAAATAACTACATTCTCGCTTGAAAAACTCTTAAAACTTGATTTTGTAGCATAGTTTGAGTATTTTCCTAATTTTGTAGATTTCCCGTCCACCATTAACTGTTCTCATCGGTTTCCGATGCGAGTTGCTATAGTAACAGTAAACGTTTGGGAGAAGCGTATTTATTTCAAACTGTGATCAAAACTGACTGGAACTACCTGTGCGTTTCAACGAAAATAATGCACACCCTCCAGCCAATCAGAATCAAGAATTTCAACTGACCATGGAATAAATTTTGTTAAATCACTGTTAATCACATTTAGTAAGGAACCAATCACAATCAAAGTATGGTCTTAAGGGTTTAGAGAGACCCTGCAATACGTCAACAAATACTGCAATGTGTATTATGACAAAATGAATTGGACAGTCAGAATAGATTGTTTAACTAACCTTTAGTAAACCTACAAAAGAAACCATTAAAAAGCATTAAAGTGGCAAATTAAGTAACTTGTGGCATAAATAGTTTAATTGACATAGATGCAACAAGCAACTGGCATTTAATTAACTTTGTTCATTTCCATCCAGAGGAACAGCAGCAAGAGGATGAATTCTGGAGAAGAAAGGAATCAACAGATGGTAAATGACTAACATGGTTAACTGATCTAGGCCTGCATTTACCTGCTAAACATGTTACCTCAAAACTTGTCCATTTTAACGGGATACCTTTAAAGGTATATTATTATGTGGATGTTGAAAGTGAAAGAATTTTAGTAGAATGTTGACCAGATAATTTCTACACAATAAAAAGAAATAGTGCCCATGAGCTGCCAAACTCCGATTGTGGCAAAGCAACATATAAATCACTTAAACTAATTACTTTATGACTATTGAAGCCTTCAAAATCATTCATTCATTTTCTTTTCGGCTTAGTCCCTTTATTAATCCGGGGTCGCCACAGCGGAATGAACCGCCAACTTATCCAGCATTTGTTTTACGCAGCGGATGCCCTTCCAGCCACAACCCATCTCTGGGAAACACATTCATACATTCTCATTCACACACATACACTACGGACAATTTAGCTTACCCAATTCACCTGTACCGCATGTCTTTGGACTGTGGGGGAAACCGGAGCACCCGGAGGAAACCCACGCAACCACGGGGAGAACATGCAAACTCCACACAGAAATGCCAACTGGCCTAGCCGGGGATCGAACCAGCGACCTTCTTGCTGTGAGGCGAACGTGCTACTCACTACGCCACCGTGGCGCCCGCCTTCAAAATCATAAAAAACTAAATAAAAATAAAAAGAAATTAAATCAATACTGTATGCTTTATCTCACATTTTTGAAGTGTAAAATTATTCAGTGGAAGTTGAAAATTGATCAATCTTTAATTGAGTCAGTTAGAGGGCTTGGTTAGAATGTCCTTAATCATTCCTCTTCAATCCTAGTTTGTTGTGAGTGAGAGATTGTGAGGGGGGAGTGCAAATACAGTTGGACGGGCTTTGTAGATGCACTTAATATGTTCTAATATTGTAAATCATTTTTGCTTTTGTGTTAATACATCATAATTGACTTGAAATTAACCCTTTGTTCTGAAATGCACTAAAATGACATTTCTGAGCTGAAAAAAGCAAATTCTGGATGCATTTGGCTGAAAATTGAAACCAGTAATGATTTGTAATAATTATTTCTTATTTTATTAAAAAATATAGTTTTGTAAGACATTTTACATTTAACTGAATAGCTTTAGATTATACAGTAAAAAAAAAAAAAAAAAAAAAAAGAAAGAAAGAAAAAAAAACGTCAATAAAATAACTTTTCTGACCCTGGACCTATGCAATAGCCAAAAATAAATTGTATTGGTAATTTTTTTGTTTTATTTTCACTTTAATACCCCAAATCATTAGAATATTAAGTAATAAAAAATCATGTTCCATCAAGATATTTTGTAAATTTTCTACTGTAAATACAGCAAAATTCTAATGTTGATTAGTAATATGGATTGCTAAACTTTATTTTAAGACAGCTTTGCAGGTGAATTTCTCAATATTTTTTTTTATTTATATTGGCAAAATATTGTCCGATCCTAATAAACCTTACATCAATGGAGAGGTGTCAGATTACCTGCGTTACCATGACAGCAAAGTAGTGCTATTGAAGAAACAGGAATAAGCATACTACATGTCATTTCAGCATGATATTTGAGTTGACTTTGCTTTTCAGGTGAGCATGTTTGGCAGTGAGACACAGCATAACCCTATTTTTGGCTCATATTTTTGGCTCATCTCTGTTGGCTGAAAATGGCATTTTCAGTTTTCGGCCAAAAAAAAAAAAGGCGGAAAGTTTGGTGCATACAGTGCTCAGCAGAAATTAGTACACCTCATTTTAAAAATTTATATTTTTATTCCTTTCCCAGTGAATATGGGTGATATATAATGGTGCATGTGAACAAAATAGATTCTGTTTATATTTATTAAACATATATAATTATTAAAATAATAATATTTTAGTCACAGAACACCTTTAGAAATGGAAAGATTCATTTCATTCTTCATTTTCTTGTCGGCTTAGTCCCTTTATTGATCGGGGGTCGCCACAGCAGAATGAACCACCAACTTATCCAGCATGTGTTTTATGCTGCGGATGCCCTTCTAGCTGCAACCCATCACTGGAAAACACCCATACACGCATACCCAATTCACCTAAAGCGCATGTTTTTGGACTTGTGGGGGAAACCGGAGCACCCATAGGAAACCCCACACCAGCACGACGAGAACAAGCTCCATACAAACTCCACACAGAAATGCCAACTGACCTAGCCTAGGCTCTACTCAGCGACCTACTTGCTGTGAGGCGATTGTGCTAGCCACTGCGCCACCGTGAGGCCCGAATTGGAAAGATAATACATTTAAATTCATGCAAAATATTGTAAAAATTACAATGAAAAACTACATTTCAAAAAAATGTTATGTATTTTTTGTTTATCTTTATTTTTGCTATTTTTGAAAATGTTTAAATTTAGGCTACTAATTTTTGAACCATTTTTGTAAGTTATTTTGTTAGATTAGCTCTAGATTTGGCTTCAGTACTGACTAAACTAATGTATATGCAAAGTGGGGTTTATTTATAAACTATTTTCGAGAGGATCACGTGCTTATGATTGAACACAGCTGGTACTGTACCACATCAGCTCTGCATAATGCACCAATCAGACGAATCCTTACACACTATAAATAACCAGAGCTTTCTACTCCGGTCATCTTCGTCTTGAAGAAAACCCCCCTTCCACCCCAACTCCTCCCCTTGTCCGATAGGGCGGCACGGTGGCCCAGTGGTTAGCACTGTTGCCTCACAGCAAGAACACCGCTGGTTCGGCCTCTCCCGAGCCAGTCAGTGTTTCTGTGTGGAGTTTGCATGTTCTCCCCGTGTTTGCGTGGGTTTTCCCCGGGTCCTCCGGTTTCCTCCCACCGTCCAAAAAACATACTACTAAGTAAATTGACTACCTTTAAATAACATCTTAAAGCAAATCTAGTCAGATATATCTCAGCACGTTCACAAGCGGGGGGAGTTCTCGAGACTTACCTGAGCTCAAACTCTCCTCTTACCCTTTAAATGGTAGGGAGCCCCGGGCTCAAGGATATTCTGAGCTCAGGGCTCTCTCCCGGGACAGCATGCCAAATACGCTTTATAATCAATCATCAGCTAAGTGTGAACTCTTGAAAATATAATGTTGTAAGGCATCCTATAGAAAAATTTCTTTTAAATGAGAGACTTGTGAGGGGTGTACTCATACAGTATGCTGTGTGCTGTACATAAGATTTACAAAGATTGCGTAGTGCAGCATACAGTATTGACAGTATTACTTTTCGTTATGTGTTGTATTGTTTTAGCCGTGTTTTGTCAAACTGAATACATTTCAAAATGAATACTTTATATTTGAACTATTCACAGTTTTTCACTTCTAAACTACTAACTATTACGTACGAGTATGTTACACACAACTCGACACCTCCTGGTCACCAGACACTTTCATTACATGGAAAGTACAGCTTGAACATTCTGCTTAACGTGTCCTTTTGCGGTTTATAAATAAGTCAATTTCATATGGGTTTGGAACTGCAATGATTTCAGAAGTTTCAGAATTTTTGTGGAACTCTTAAGTTTCCCATATGCAGCCATCCTGTTTTTGAAACAGTTCTTTGTGACCTCATGGGCCAGGTTACTTTGCTGTATCAGCGTTTAAACTTCTTTCATCAGACTTTTGGTATCACCTTTGTTCCTTATCAAGCAATGCCTTCATGGCTCAGATTAATCTGCCTGAGTCTGTTTCCATGACCTTGAACGTGTGATTCGTCAGATGTATCTCTGTCTCCCTGCTCTCTGCCTTTACAACTTTAAACTCGGACACTGAAGATCTACACCCTATATAACTGTTTCTACCAAATTAAGACTCTTTATGGGTGAAGTAAAATGAAAGTGATAATTATGCTAAAAGATAAAAGGAATGATTTAGTCAAGCATCACTGTTTTATTTAAATTCAGCAGTCAATTGACTAAAACGTCTGTCAAAGTAAATCTATTTTTTTTTTTCAGCTTTGTCCTCAGTCAGCCTCCAACATCTAAGCTATCCTTCACTGCATTGTCCTCAGGGGTGGAATAAATAAATTTTTATTAAGTAACATACTGGCCAGCAAATTGCTACTTTGTCCCAGGACAATTTCTTTTGCAATATGACTTGATGCCTTAAGAGCTTGTTTCACGATGGTGAAAAAGCACAAAAACATGTTCGTAGTAAACTTGCACAGCCCTGCACTGTGTAAGGTATTTTGGGAACACTTTAAAATAAAGTTATAATAGCTGGATTCAATTCCCAGTAATTGTTGGTTCATTCTGCTGTGGAGTAGTAAATAGTTGACATTAAAGGGGTTGTCCACTACGATATCATATTTTAAACTTTAGTTGATGTGTAATGTAGCTGTGTGAACATAAACAACATCTCTGAATGTAAGACGCTCAAAGTTCAATGCAAAGGAAGTCGTTAACTGCTACAGAGTTAGCTTAGCAAAGCCTAAAGTGACTGAAGTTTGGGGACTTCAAAAAATACATCCTGGTTAATGACGTCATAAACTCTTTAGGTTACAAGCATACACCCTGCGCAGCAAAGGGGCGTGGCCAGATGTTCTGTAATGTTATAGCAGGATGCTTTCTGGTGACATACAGTAGAGCCGATCTGCGAATCTTAGCACAGTATGTTAGCTGACCAATCAGAGCCTCTTGAGGGCGGGTTTTTGGAGGAACTTGGAAATATGACAGTCGTTTTCATGTTTGCTGAGTAGCTGTATATAATCAAGTAAGATAGATGAATAAATAATGTGATTTATCACAAATGAAGCATGAGCAAACATTGCTTTGAACCCCATAAACACAATCAAGCTATAAAAATACACTCTGGATCACTCTTTAATGCATTAGGTAACATGAATTACATAAAACAACATATCTATTCAGCAATTGTAGATATTTTTAATGTGCTTATACATTAGTTATTGCTTTAGTTAACAGGAACAAATAACGACAAGAATCAGGAGCCCATTAGATAATGTTGGAATAGTGTAAACTTTAAAGTTCTTTAAAATGGGGTAAGGGCGCCACGGTGGCCGAGTGGTTAGCACGTTCGCCTCACAGCAAGAAGGTCGCTGGTTCGATCCTCGGCTGGGCCAGTTGGCATTTCTGTGTGGAGTTTGCATGTTCTCCCCGTGGTTGCGTGGGTTTCCTCCGGGTGCTCCGGTTTCCCCCACAGTCCAAAGACATGTGGTACAGGTGAATTGGGTAAGCTAAATTGTCCATAGTGTTTGTGTGTGAATGAGAATGTATGAATGTGTTTCCCAGAGATGGGTTGTGGCTGGAAGGGCATCCGCTGCGTAAAACAAATGCTGGATAAGTTGGCGGTTCAATCCGCTGTGGCGACCACGGATTAATAAAGGGACTAAGCCGAAAAGAAAATGAATGAATGAATGAAAATGGGGTAATACTTTCCAATAAGATTATATCAGTTGATATTAATGTATTTACTAGCTTGAACAAACAATTATCATTACGTTTATTACAGTATGAATTAATTAAGTTAACATAATTGAAAATACTAGCAGTAACTAATAGCCATATTGTAGATTACTTTGGCTATATATAATATATATATATATATATATATATATATATATATATAT
>CAIGQQ010034758.1:1851610-1870151 GCA_903798035.1 Danio albolineatus | reverse complement strand
TATAATATAATATAATATAATATAATATAATATAATATAATATAATACAATATAATACAATATCATATAATACAGTAAAGTTGACATCCAAAGTCATCATGAAAATTAAATGTATAAGTCAAGTATGCACATCTAAAACATACTGAAAATTCATGACTTCCATCACAGCTTTACCAGATCCTAAAACTAAGCCGACTTAAAACATTTCTTTTTGAAATTAAATAATATTTAGAAAACAGGTTTACATAATCGGTTTTGGGATTTTGACATCTCCGAGGGTTATGAAATCTACATACAGTAAGTGTAAACCTGAAATCCTTTTGAAAATGTCGAGGCTCAGAACTGGGTCAGAAAGGGCAAACATTTTATTTCTTATTCTTCTGGTACAGTAGTGAAATATCCTTACCTACTTCTGTATAAAAAAGCTTCTCTGGGAGTCTTATATGTGAATCAGTGTAGTTGCATTCTCCATGAAGAATAAAACATCTGTGAATCCTGTAATGACTAACTCAAAATCAGATTACACATGAACAATAACACTATAGTGAAGCAATAAACACTTTCCGATGTAGAAAAAATGCAAGGACTTTTGAAATCCTTTGACAAAGTGATATGGAAGCATAAACACGGTCAAGGCCTTCTTTTGCAGAGCATGTTTTCAACAACATATAGCTATAACAAGTTGAAAATATCTGACCGGTCACTTTCATGAAGTTTTCGAAATGATGTAACAGGCTTGTATAAACAACATTAAACTGTGTGAATAGTTTGCAGTGAACTATTAGTTTTATATTCTACAAGGTTTTGATTCAGTGACATCAATGCTTAGAACATGTTGACATAGTCTCACCCATTTTTTGCATTTGCATACGCTTTCGTGAACTTTTCGGTTTGTTTTGGAAATTATGATTTGTTTGGTTCTTTTGGGAATTTCTGGGGAAATAATTGGGTATATATTTTGAAGATTACTGAAATATTGGATGTTTTTAAACTGCCTAAATATGAAAAATACAATAAAGAGCATAGTTTTGTAAAGCTATCAAAATGTCTTGCTGCAATTAATTGCTGAAGCTTTTATCATGGTATACTGTATTATCACGATGTTGATCTACGCTGCAAAAAAGTTACTTTATTAGGTATAATATCAAAAAAAATTTGGTGTGTTACTTCATTGTATGTACATGTTCAGAGTAAACAAGTGTTTCAGCTAATTAAATTGCAAAACTACAATAGCACAATGGATAACTTTTACAATACAGTCAATGTTAGTTAATGGATTTAAAGCAACAGTAAGAAAACGTGAGATTTATTACAGCTTTTTACTATGTTAATATTAGAAAAAACGCAACAGAATTGTTTTAGATATTACCTCCAAATAATAAAAATATTATGAGTTGTAATCGGATTATGACTAAGAATTTGTTTCCATTTAATTAAATAGCATAATAAAACCTTTTGTAGTTTTATCATGAGTTTAGTAAAATGAACTAATATTAACTATTAGAGTCTTGTATCACAGTTTTAACATACAATAGCCCTACAAAAAGTCAGAGAACTTTCGGTCAATATCTCAACATGTCTACGTTATTAACATTTCTACTGTATTAAGCCAAGATTATCATGTGAAAATGTCCATGTTTGGTCTATTCAACTATTATAAACACAGCTGAAAGTGCAATGTGAATATTTCCAAAAAGCACTCTAAAGTTTTACCAATATTTATTCTTTAAACTTTTAGTTTAAGTAACAACTGACACCGTTTACTACTGGATTATTACCTTCCCATTATTAAGATATTAACTGTTTATTAGCACTTATAAACTATGATCTTATTTTACATCCCTAATTCTACCTAAAACTTAATTTAACTGCCATAACTATTCATAAGCAGCTAGTTTTTTGGGTCACACTTTATTTTGATGGTCCGTTTGTTGAATTTAAGTTAGACTGCAACTAATTCTCATTAGATTATACTGTAAGTAGACTGTTAGTTTGGGGTTAGGGTTGAGGTTAGGGGTAGGGTTAGTGTTAGTGTAAGTTGACATGTACTTGCAAAGTTTCTTTTATAGTCAGTTAAATGTCTGTCGAATGTCAGTATCAACAGATATTAAGTAGACAGTCTACTAGGACTCAAATGGACCATTGAAATAAAGTGTTACCGTTTATTGAGCTAAAAGTCTTAGTCGATGGTTTGTTAATAGTGTTAATTGTACATTTAAATAAAGTGAGACATAAATAATTATTTTGAGATGCCCTTCATTATGACAATATATGGAATTATTAAATATCAGAGTACGTGTGATATGCTGTCGTAAAGAAAACTGTCAATTTGACCTATTTTACTATTATGTCTTTCTCCAGGTCTACCCAATGGTACTTGAATATCGACCGCGCATTGACTTTGGCTAGGTTGAAATATCCTGCACAAGTTTCAGCCTATCAACAGACAGCGAATTGAATGGACACATCCTGTTCTGAAGATGTACTCTACCCGTTTCTTCTGTTCAGTTTCATTAGCTCTCTTGATTGGGGCGATCTTTATTGTGACCGTCAACATGAGAATGCCACAAGAATTTGGGATTTTTATCTCTTATCTTGTGCTTTATTTACCAAAGTGACATAAACGTCATGTTAAGGACCTTCAGTGATTTATGATGGTAGCTTCCTTTGAAAATGTCACGGTGGAAAACGTTATAGTGCCTTTTTACATAACTCATCTTATGAAGAGCTGAGCTTATAAATATATATGATACTTTTAGTTCCCTTTAAGTGGTTAAATATCAGTTCTCTGATGTTTGAAGAGTCTGAGGTGATTGGAAATCTAAAACATCTTTTAAGGGTTTTAAGTTTAGTCTGCTTTTCATCATGCCCATTTAAAGGAACACTTCACTATTTATTTATCTATTTTTTAAAATAAGCTCATTTTACATTACAGTTGAGTTTTTCCTGTTTTTAAACCATTCAGCCGATCTCCAGGCCTGGCTGGAGCACTTTTAGCTTAGCTTAGCATAATTCATTGAATCAGACTGAACTTTTTGCATGTTGCTCAAAAATGACCAAATATTTTTGATAATTTTCCTAATTAAAGTTTGACTCTTCTGTAGTTACATCTTGTACACTGTAAAAATGGCCATGATTTCATCGGTAAAAAACTGTAAGAAAAAAAAAAACTACAAATCTGTAACCTTGTTAACAGGATGTTTCCTTAATATATAAAGTGAATAACTATAAATTGACTTTCCCAGAAAGTTTTTATGCAGTTTGTTGACATTACTATGGATCTTTGTAGTTATTTCCCCACCAGTTATGTACATTACAGATTTATCTAATGTTGATAAACAATGTTTATTTCATTACTTTAATTTTATGCGTGTTACCATACTGGTGTTTAGTAGCTGTGTGAATGACACTGACACTATACTGATACACTTTTCTGCCTGTGGGAAACGTTGTTTGTGATAAGCAGTGGTTCAGTATGTAATTTTCTCATCCTCACCTGCATATGGCTGTGTTAAGGCCCGTTCACACCGGGACACATATTGCTGGCATTTTCAGTTGACGTTTAACACCTCGTGACTAAATAAAGGGCGCCAATGTGATCGTGCACACGCGCAAAGAAACGCCTCACGCTCGTTTTTTTTAATGCTCCTTGGCCACCAATCAGATTGGCACTTTTGTTCATGTGCATGGAGCTGCTGAAGTTAAACAGCACTTGGAGGCGCTCAAGTGCAAAACTGCCAATGCGAGCGCACTTTGTAGAAGATGCTTATAGGCGATATGAGCGTGGAGCTGCTTATTGCACTGGTGAACAATAGTCTTTTCTTCATCGCTAGAGCTGCTACTTGAATCATCCATGCTTTGCCGATTGCCACCAACAAGAGTATCAATCTTTTTCTCTTTTTCTTCTGTGTTACAAGCAGGTGTCAGAAGCTTAGCGCCCCCCTGTGCGTCATCTAACGTCAGAGAGTGATTTTGCATACTCTTCGGCTAGACACCAGAGAAAATTGCTTGGGCTTGAATGCAGAAAAACGTCTCAAAAAAGAATGAAGATAAACGCGAAAAGCGTCCTGGTGTGTACGAGCCTTTAACGCGTCGTTCTGTGTAACATAGGATGTATAGATGTTGGTAATTCAAAATAGAGATATATTACCTCTATAAAATACGGTAGTTTAATGTAAAAATGAAAAATCAATTTTACCACATTTTAATGGTGAAATACTAGCAACCACAGCTGCCGTTTTTTTACCGTAAATTTTACGGATTTATTTTTATAGTGTACTAAGTCCATATGGCTAAGGAGTATTCTCCCATTCTGGCATTATAATCCAGGAATTTTGCTGCCATTGCATGGTGAAAAGGGTAAAACCAAACTGTTCAACTCTATAGGGGAGTTAAAACCTATTTTCAAAACAAGAAAAAAGTGGAGTGTTCCTTTAAGTGTTCTATTTATTATAAGTTCTGTATTACACTTCTGTGATCACACAAATGCATTTTTGGATATTTGGTGACTTATCTGCAGTTGTGCCTCATTAATTAATTAATTTATTGTAAATAAAGGAGTTTAGTTAACTTGGCTAAATACAGTAAGTAGGTGTTTAACAATGTCATCATACTTCCATGCCATCCTAATTGAGAAGGAATTAAGATTTACCATCATTTTCTCTTTTTATGTTGAGCAGGTAGTAAGTAAAAAAAACAAAAACAAAAAAAACAGCTGCTCACAGTTTGTAAAACCCTGATTTGCATTTTATATGTTAGAATAAATCCCAAAACAAGTTCTCCAAAGAAAGAAATGCCAACACAAAGAAAGTAGTTTACTCTAATGGAATAGAATTAAGGGATTTTGCTAGATCCCATGTACGGGAATTATTACAATATATTAGTCTGGTCATATTGCACCAAAGACCACATGGGATGCTGTGGCTAAAAACTGTTTGCCTTGACTTACAACAAACTATACTCACAGACAGAGGCCATGTGGAAAAGTAAAGCTAGAATTTCAGTGCATGAAGCAAAGCTACCTAGTCTGTCAAACAGAGTTTAAAGAAGCTGTTTTTGCATTACTTAGTGACACATTTATGATTTTTGTTTTTAAATGTCCCTGAAAAATGACTTCTGTCAGAATTGAGACAAACATCATAAGGTCCTTTAAAATATGAAAATATTACTTTGCAATGTTTTCACATTAAAGATGGTGACTTTAATATAAATGATAAAGTTGAAGTTGAATAATGTGTTTAGAATAAACCTTTGAATGCTGTGCCGCAATGATCAGGATGTATATTTGTAAGAAGCCCTTGTGGATATTTTATATAAATCGATATGTATCTTTTATGTTAAACAAACATCAAATGCTGCTTAGAATATTCTATTTTTTAATGTAAAGCCCCATAGAGACTAAAAATGTAAATAACATATGAGAGTTATTGTATTGTGTCTTCTTTCAGAAGAAAAGTGGAAAAATACACTCATGAAAATTTATAATACAAGTCTTCCTGAGATGCATTTTTTATTATTGTTTATGACAGTATATTGTGTGCATTATGAATGGTTCACAATTCACACACATTCCTGAAAATGGTTTCTGTGTGCATGTGTGTGTGTTTGTGTGTAGCTGTGGGCGCGGCTTGTAGCACTGCCTCATATTTTTTCTGTGACTTCATCTAAGGTTCATCTGCCAAGGACAGATTTCATCCACAGCCAAAATCCATTGACTTTTCAAATGATTCAGCTTTCATCGCTTTTGACGAATGGCAATTGTTGCCCAAAGTTTCTTCTTTAAGGATAAGGCTATCTAATTCTCTCACTCACTCAGATTTTCTTTTTGTGTAAAACAGATTTTCTTTTTTATTATGCAAAAATCACGTTTATGAGGGCATTAACACAGTTGTGTGGAAACAGTCTGTGAATATAACCAGCTTCTAATGGTAAACATTTATTGATTTATTTTTTTTATAATGTCACTTCGTAAAATCAGTCAGCAGAAACACTTTGATTCACATTTTCCCGTTTGTGCGTGTCATCAGAGGGGGAAACCACCGCCCCTTATTGACTATCCCTCTTTCATTAGCATAAGATGTTAGGCCCCATTTACACTGTCAGGTCTTGATGCCTAATTCCGATTTGTTGCCTATTTGAAATTTTTTTTGCCTGTCTGTTTACACGTTCTTTTAATTGTGACCCATATTCGATTCATGTGTTTACACTTGGCATATAATTTACATCACGCATGCGGAAATGCAGGTTCTAGCATCTGCGCCACACTAGCCACGATGGAAGAAACAGTCTAGCTTTTAGCTCTGTGAAATATGAGATGTTCGTTCAACTGGAGGAAGAGGGAAAGGGCTGTCATCGTAGCTTACGCCTATGGTTTATATATAATATCCTCCACTGAGTCATCTCCCCAAAGGGCAAGAAAGCAGGTAACTTCTGCTATCGACCACTGAGCACTTTCCTCATCCATGTTTCTTCGGTTGTTGTCGTTTACCGGGTCGGCGTCTCCATACACGGCCTTCCTTCTACATCATTAACTGTGGAGAAGTACCTTATTGTCGCAAGTTTAATGAAGAACAATACAGAACGCCTCAATAAATCCGATCTGCCTGTTTACATGACAGTCGCATTGTCACATATTCGATTTATATCTGATTTATTTCCACATATGAAGAAGGCCTGAAAACGATCCGAATATCCGAATGCATGCGTATTTTTTCATGTTTACACGGTCGTAGAACAGATCCGATCCGTGTCACACGTGAGCAAAAAATCAGACATTTAACTGGCAGTGTAAACGGGGCCTTAGGGTGCTTTCCCACTTGGTTCAATTGCCTGGACCAGACCCAAGTTCGATTGTCCCCGCTTGCCACCTCCTCGCTTGGTTTGTGTTCACACTGTCTTTTTTCCTTCTGCACCCCGGTACGCTTGCGTCATCGAGCTGCTGTTTTGTTTACGGCTGTTGCTAGATGACAGTCACGAAAGCGACAAAATGGAAAGACATACACACATCAAATTTGTTTTCTTTTACTCAATCTTTGGTTTTGTTACCAAAACCAAACTACAGAGAGCCACTTGCATCTATCTACAGCAAAATGATTAAAAATGCTCACAGAAGCCGTTTTTTTGAAGGAGACAATCAGACATCATCACTGTGTTTGCACTAGGTCAGTCGAGCTTGTCAACAAGGTAGGTGAAATGTCTTGTCTATCGCGACCGCGACGCGTTGACCAAATTATACATCATCAACAGCGGTTCATTTTCGTTATTTGGTACGATTGCATTCATACCAGAAGTATACCGGACCAGAGTTTGCGTGAACCGTACCCCGAACCACCTCTTTCAGGCGGACTCGGGTACAGTTTACGAGTACGCACACAAGTTTAGAAGACTTGTTCACACTAGCTAAACGTACCGTACTTTGATGTCAAACGAACCCGTGTGCGAACCAAAAGTGCTAGTGTGAAAGCACCCTTAGTCTTGTTTTTAAATCTGCCACTATGGTGAGAAATAGGTTTTTTGAATCAATTTAAATTTAAAGCAACAGTCCCCAAAAATGGCACAATTAAGATTAAAGCTTAAAAGGGTCAGTTTCAAAGAGATATAAAAACATTATTTGTGGGTATTGTGACCTGAAAATTCACATACTTTTAAAAAGGAGCAAAATAGGTCCCCTTTAAAGTTGAAGAGGAAATATATGCAACTGTCAATCTGCATTTAAAAAAATATATATTTTCTTTTTCACAAAAATAGGAAAGTTCCACAGCACTGCATTCTAGGAGTTTATGCTAACAGATGCCTCACTGCTGACATACACACTGCGCTCATTAAAGTGGATTTATCTGACTTTTTTCAGCAGGTCGCTCAAAACAGATCTGGATTTCTACTCTGCACTGAAGCCAGTAGTCAGTTTTTCCAAAGCTTTCTCTTCTGTCTAGGAAAGTGCTTGTCTCTCGTGTCTGTGCCAAATGCATTCTCCATCTGCACAATAGAGCATTATTGGAATCTTTTGACCTTCAAATGATTGTTCCACTGTTTCCATTAAGAAGACCAGGGGTTAAACTGGGAATACAGAAGGATACATTTGTTTTAATGGTGGTGCCCTAAACACAATATTACCACCCCCACCCCCACACACATTTATTTTACTAAAATATGCAAGATCAGTTTAAATATCTGACAAAAAGGAATATAGACACAATTATAAGCCCAATTATATACACTTGATAATTAGAATTGCTGCTTAAGGTGCAATTTAAAGGCTTAACCTTGTTATTTGTTAAGTAGTCAAGTTAGGTTAAGTAAGTTACAGTGCTCAGCATAATTGAGCACACCCTATCTTGAAAATAATTAATTCTATCAATTTCTCAGTGAATATGGGTCATATACAGTGAGGGGAAAAATGATTTGAACCCCAGCTGATTTTGTAAGTTTGCCCAGTAACAAAGAAATGATCAGTCTATAATAATAAGGGTATGTTTATTTGAACAGTGAGAGACACAACAATAACAAAAAATCCTGAAAAAATGTGTTTCAAAAAAGTTAGAAATTAGTTTGCATTTCTATAAATGAAATAAGCATTTGATCCCTTTGAAAAACATGCTTTAGTACTTGGTGGCAAACCCTTTGTTGGCAATCACAGAGATCAGCCATTTGTTGTACTTGGCCACAAGGTCTGGAGACTGACTAGGCCACTCCATGACCTTAATATGCTTCTTCTTGAGCCAATCCTTTGTTGCCTTGGCCGTGTGTTTTGGATCATTGTCATGCTGGAGTACCCAAACACGACCCATTTTTTAATGCCCTGACTGAGGGAAGGAGGTTCTCACCCAACATTTGACGGTACATGGCTACATCCATCCTCCCTTTGATGCGGTGCAATTGTCCTGTCCTCTTGGCAGAAAAACACCCCCAAAGCATAATGTTTCCACCTCCATATTTGACGGTGGAGATAATGTTTTTGGAGTCATAGGCAGCGTTCCTCCTCCTCCAAACACGGCGAGTTGAGTTGATGCCAAATAGCTGGATTTTAGTCTCACCTGACCACAACACTTTCACCCAGTCCTCCTCTGAATCAGTCAGATGTTCAGTGGCAAACTTCAAACGGGCTTTTAGATGGGCTTTCTTGAGCAGGGGGACCTTGCGGGCACAGCAGGATTTCAGTCCTTCACAGCGTAGCGTGTTACCAACATTTTTTTTTGGTGACTATGGTCCTAGCTGCCTTGAGATCATTGACAAGTTCCTCCCGAGTAGTTCTGGGATGATTCCTTACCGTTCTCATTATCATTGAAACTCCATGAGGTGAGATCTTGCATGGAGCTCCAGACAGAGGGAGATTGGCAGTTAATTTATGTTTCTTCCATTTGCGAATAATTGCACCAACAGTTGTTAATTGCACCCAGCTGCTTCGCGAAGGTCTTGTAGCCCATTCCAGCCTTGTGTAGGTCCATAATCTTGTCCCTGAGAGCCTTGGAAAGCTCTTTGGTCTTGGCCATTGTGAAGCGTTTAGAATCTGGATTGATTGCTTCTGTGGACAGGTCTCTTTTATACAGGTAACGAGCTGAGAGGGCTGCCAATGTCAGCTGGTTACCTGTGTAAGATCCGCCTGGGAGCCAGAGATCTTGCTGACGGATAGGACATCAAATACTTATTTCATTCATAGAAATGCAAATTGATTTCTAACTTTTTTGAAACACATTAGTCTCTCACTGTTCAAAAAAACCTACCATTGGAATTATAGACTGATAATATGTTTGTTAGTGGGCAAACTTACAAAATCAGCTGGGGCTCAAATAATTTTTTTCCCTTACTGTATATGAGTTCATTTGAACATAACATATCTATTAAACAGATTTATTTAGTAAAATATAAAGACAATACATTTAAATTCATGTAAAATATTGTTACGATCACCAGCGATCTCTCCTCTGTCAGAGATCGCTGGTTCACTCATGCTTCCGGGAACTACAGATAGGCCATGTTTGAACTACATCTCCAGGCATGCAGCACACACACACACTCCTGCTCCATATCACGACTGATTGCACACACACCAACGGAGGACCATCACGACTGATTACACACACTACATAAGCAGCACACACACGCTCATTCCTTGCAGCGATATTGTCAACTGTTATGTGTTATCTGTTCCTGTTTGTGACTCGCAACGGTTTTCTTTTGTTCCAATTTCTTCCGTGTTTTTTGACCACGCCTGCCTAGTGATCTCTTGGCTGCCCAACTATGATTTTTGATCTGTCCCCGTGAGTTTACTATACTGTTTTTATAAAAATTCTGCAATTGGATCCTCGCCTCCGTTGCCTTTGTCACAACACCAACCTGATCGTAACAGAATATCGCTGCCACAAAGAGGACCCAGCAGAATTGCGGTATGGCATTTTTTCACCGCCCAGCTTCCTCCCAGCACAAAGGACCCCTGAACCAACCCCTAGCCAGAGGACTGTCTCACCGGCAGAACCATCGCCCCTTCTGCGTTTTCGCCGAGGGTCTTTTTGAGGCAGTCCGGGGGCTTGGTTTCACCGAGAGCAACATCATCCATTTCTTTCTGGCTGGATTGGATGAACGTGTCGATTGGGAGGAGCTGGGCGATCTTGGTAGATGGACCTATTGGGAGGTGGTGGAATTTGTCTGTCTGAAGAAGGAGAGGGAGTACCTTCAGGGGGAATGGACCCCTCTCTTCACCACCAGCACCACCTCCCAGTCCATGCTCAACCCCCAAGGGTTAACCCGCACCCAAAAGCGGAGGAGGAAGAGAAAGGCCTCTTTGCCAGTGTCGGCTCTAGCTCCAGAGTGTTCGCCAGTGTCTGCTCAAGCCCCAGTGTGCCCGCCAGTGTCTGTTCCAGCCCCAGTGCGCCCGCCAGTGTCTGCTCCAGCCCCATTGTGCCCGCCAGTGTCTGCTCCAGCCCTAGTGCGCCCGCCAGTGTCTGCTCCAGCACCAGTGCGCCCGCCAGTGTCGGCTACAGCACCAGTGCGCCCGCCAGTGTCGGCTCCAGCCCCAGTGCGCCCACCAGTGTTGGCTCCAGCCCCAGTGCCCCCGCCAGTCTTGGCTCCAGCCCCAGTGCGCCCGCCAGTGTCTGTTCCAGCCCCAGTGTGCCCGCCAGTGTCTGCTCCAGCCCCAGTGCGCCCGCCAGTGTCTGCTCCAGCCCCAGTGCGCCCGCCAGTGTTGGTTCTAGCTCCAGTACGCCCGCCAGTGTCGGCCCCAGCCCGGCTCCTTGCACTACCAGCCCCAGCCAGACTCCCTGCACTGCCGGCACCACCCAGACTTTTGGACTGCCGGCACCAGTACAGCTCCTTGCACTGTCAGCGCCAGTACAGCTCCTTACACTGCCGGCACCAGTACAGCTCCTTGCACTGCCGGGGCCAGTACAACTCCTTGCACTACCGGCTCCAGTCAAGCTCTTGGCCCTGCCGACACCACTCAGACATCCTGCCCTGCTGGCCCAAGCCAGGCTACTTGCCCTGCCGGCACCGCCCAGACGTTTCATTCTGCCAGCTTCTCACAGTCCTCCAGCTCAGAAAAGGGTAAGCGTCAGTGTGACTATAACTCACAAGAAGGTTTCATGTATCAAGTCTGTACTAACCATAGTTCCTGTCATTGTTTCTGTTCTGAAAATGCCTTCACTTAAGCAGCCAGAGTCGACGTCGATGCCGCCAGAGCTGCCAGAGCCAGCTGAACCCAGGCCTCCTGACCCGCTGGAGTCGAACGAACTGCCAGTATTTCCTGAACTCAGGCCTCCTGACCCGCGAGAGTCGAACGAACTGCCAGTATTTCCTGAACTCAGGCCTCCTGATCCACTGGAGTTGAACGAACTGCCAGTATTTCCTGAACCCACTCCTCCTGACCCACTGGAGTTGAACGAACTGCTTGTACTCCTTGAGCCGAAGCCTCCTGACCCACTGGGGCTGAACGAACTGACTGTTCTCCCTGAGCCGAAGCCTCCTGACCCACTGGGGTTGAACGAACTGACAGTTCTCCCTGAGCTGAAGCCTCCTGAACCACTGGGGTTGAACAAACTGACAGTGATCCCTGAGTCGAAGCCTCCTGACCCACTGGGGTTAAACGAACTGCCAGTGTCTCCTGTACCAAAGCCTCCTGACCCACTGGGGTCAAACGAACCACCAGCGCTTCCTGAACCAAAGCTCCAGGTCCTCCGCTGCTACAAGGTTTTTGTCCCTCCATCCCTCCCCCTGTTCCGCCTCTGCTCCACCTCCCGCCTGAACTATGGTTAGAGCGCCTGGAATCCGCTCCTTAGAGGGGGGGTAATGTCACGATCACCAGCGATTTCTCCTCTTGTCAGAGATCGCTGGTTCACTCATGCTTCCGGGAACTACAGGTCAGCCATGTTTGAACTACATCTCCAGTCATGCAGCACACACACATACTCCTGCTCCATATCACAACTGATTGCACACACTGCATAAGCAGTACACACACGCTCATTTCTTGCAGCGATATTGTCAACTGTTATGTGTTATCTTTTCCTGTTTGTGACTCGCAACGTTTTCTTTTGTTCCAGTTTCTTCCGTGTTTTTGGACCACAGCCTTGTATTTTGATTATCTGTGCCTGCCGCCTGCCTAGTGATCTTTTGCCTGCCCGACTACGATTGCCTTCGTCACACCACCACCCTGACGTAACAAATATTGGGAAACAAATTTACAAACTACAAAATTTCAACAAAATTTTAGGTCACACTTTATTTTGGTGGTCCGTTTGTTGAATTTAAGTTACATTGTATCTACATGCCAACTATTTCTCATTAGATTATAAGTAGACAATTAGTTTTGACAATTAGTGCAATATGAGTTGTCATAAATCTGTCTAATATTAAAATTGTGAGCACATGATTGTTTATGTCACAACAAGCAGTGTTGTGGAAAGTTACTTTTAAATGTAATATATTAGAATATGGGGCGCCACGGTGGCGTAGTGGGTGGCACGATTGCCTCACAGCAAAAAGGTCACTGGTTCGAGCCTCGGTTGGGTCAGTTGGCATTTCTGTGTGGAGTTTGCATGTTCTCCCCGTGTTCGTGTGGGTTTCCTCTGGGTGCTCCGGTTTGCCCCACAAGTCCAAAGACATGCGGTATATGTGAATTGGGTAAGCTAAAAATGTCCATATTGTATGAGTGTACATGGATGTTTCCCAGGGATGGGTTGCAGCTGGAAGGACATCCACTGCGTAAAACATATTCTGGTTAAGTTGGCGGTTCATTCCGCTGTGGCAACCCATGATTAATAAAGGGACTAAGCCGAAAAGAAAGTGAATGAATGAATATTATTTCTTATACTGTATCTGCCTACTGTTATACATGTTTATGATACACTGATAATGATTTACTTAATAATCATAACTATATGTTTTTTAAATATAATTCAAATAATAAACCAAACACTAACAATATTGCAGAGATCTTTGAGGGCTATGGTTTCCAATCTTTTTGTTCATTCTTTCATTCATTCATTTGAATTGAAATGAATGTGCTGAACTGTTTAAATCTAGTTTAACTGCCTGCCTACCTACACGCCAACTCTGCACCATATACTCTTGTGCAAACAGTTTGGTATTTCATTTTGGCCTAATTAGTGCCTATTTGCTCAGCTGTCTGCTTTTATATGTCTGTGCTGGCTCCCCTGATGTTTAACTAAACATTTGTGCTACACTTTTAACTGAGGCAGTTTTCAGCGTTGGACTATTAAATCAACTTTTGGGAACACTTTTCAATGTGCACTGGTCTGAAGAAGATCAATCTCCATATACAGAGCCAAAGATACTGCACAGCAATAGTAAAGTCAATCATTAGCGTCAGTTTTATTATGACCCTTCTTGTCCGATTTCATCAGCAACAAATCCTACCGTGTATCTTAATATTTTGTGATGTTTGCAAGTTAAACATATAAGATGTTGACCATCCAAGAACGTAAAGAAAGTAAAATCTAAGAAATCTAACTCACTGACACAATCACATTTTGGACGATTTGAAATATGGGTGAACTATTGTGATGCTAGTCAATAAAAGTGTTTGCACTATTGACTAAGCTTCATATGACTTAAAGGGTGATTTACCCCAATCTCTGAAAGTTGTATCATCATTTACTCAATCTCATGTGTTTAGAAACCCTTAGCTCTTTGGGTAACACTTTAGTTGAATGGAGTGTTCATAAGACTGTCATGAAACCATAATAGTCATGACATGGCACTTCTCATGGAGGAGATTTTATGTATGCTTATGACAGCTGCCATTCAGTGTCATTCACTCAGTTCTGTCTTTTTAAGTGCAGAAGTGACTTTAATTTGTCTTTGCTATTTCGACAATTAATGCAATATGAGTTGTCATAATCTGTCTAAAATCATAATTGTGAGCACATGATTGTTTATGTCACAACATGCAGTGTTGTGGAAAGTTACTTTTAAATGTAATATATTAGAATATGGGGTGCCACGGTGGCGTAGTGGGTAGCATGATCGCTTCACAGCAAGAAGGTCACTGGTTCGAGCCTCGGCTGGGCCAGTTGGCATTTCTGTGTGGAGTTTGCATGCTCTCACTGTGGTTGCGTCTGTTTCCTCCGAGTGCTCCGGTTTCCCTCACAAGTCCAAAGACATGCAGTATATGTGAATTGGGTTGGCTAACATTCCCCGTAGTATATGTGTGTGATTGAGTGTGTATGGATGACACACTCACTCACCAAAAAAAAAAAATTAAAATTAATGAATGAATGATATTAGAATATTATGATATTAGAATATTATGTTACTTAATCTGGAACTAACTATGTTACTATTTTATTTTATTTTATTTTTTTATGTGTTTTTCCAGTAATGTGCTACTGTTGCGATACTTGTTTCATCTGGGCTGGTCATGCTTATCTGTAAAAACATATTTGAAAAACGAAAAGCCTTTTACATGAAAAGTGAAATATAAAGTGAATAAACCTCAGGCTGAAGTAAATGTTTGTTTATTTTGTCTGTAGGAGAGCAATCATTACACTGGAAAACAAAGTAACTGGTGTTATTCTTTGGAAAAATATCTTAATGAACAGTGGGCGCCACGATGGCGTAATGAGTAGCACATTCGTCTCACAGCAAGAAGGTCGCTGGTTCGAGCCCCGGCTGGGTCAGTTGGCATTTCTTTGTGGAGTTTGCATGTTCTCCCCGTGGTTGCGTGGATTTCCTCTGGGTGCTCCGGTTTCCCCCACAAGTCAAAAGACATGTGGTATAGGTGAATTGGGTAGGCCAAAATTGTCTGTAAGGAATGAGTGTGTATGGTTGTGGTTGGAAGGGCATCCGCTGCGTAAAACAAAATGCTGGATAAGTTGGCGGTTCATTCCGCTGTGGCGACCCCGGATTAATAAAGGGACTAAGCTGACAAGAAAATGAATGAATGGATCTTAATGAACAAGTAATGTTCTACTAGTTACTTAAGAAAGTAATCTGATTACATATCTCACAGTACTTGTAATGTGTTACCCTACCGTGTGTGAATGTGCAGATTTCAATGCAAAATGTATAGATATTTTGACAAAGCATACATACAGTTTGCATCACTTCATAAAACTGGGTTTAAACGTTGAATTATTCATTCATTTTTTTTCTGTTTAGTCTCTTTATTTGGAGTCTCCACAGCAGAATGAACCCCCAACTTATCCAGCATATGTTTTACGCAGCGGATGGCCTTCCAGCTGCAACCCATCACTATGAAACACTACACTACGGACAACTTAGCATACCCAATTCACCTATACCACGTCTTTGGATTTGTAAGGGAAACAGGAGCACCCTGAGGAAACTCATGCGAACACGGGGAGAACATGCAAACTCCACACAGAAATGCCAACTGACCCTGCTGAGGCTCGAACCAGTGACCTTTTTGGTGTGAGGCAACAGCACTACCCAATGCACCTCCACGCCACCTCTGGGTCCAAACAACTGGAGAAAAAAATCTGAAGATTTTGACTCAAATCTTTTTTTTTCTTTACCTTTAAGATTTCAATAAATATATTTTATGGTAAGATTTGAAGTTGAATCAGAGTTTTATGGGACTGGAACAACATAACCCTTGCAAAAAATTACTATGGTTTTACTATAATAAAATTGCAGTAAATATGACTGTAGTAACCATGTTTTTTGTGCATACTGCGGTTTTAAAAAGCCATGGTTTTGGGACCATGGTTTTACTATAGTAATATTGTAGTAATACCATGATAACAATGTAGGAACCATTGATCCATAGTAAACCATGGTTTTGCTATAGTAATATTGCCATATTAATACTTATTAGTATTAGTAATTGCCATATTAGTAAAGCTATATTAATCAGTCATAATTGCAGTGTGATTCAGAAATATCAACAACAGTTGTGCAGTGGGTAGCACGATCGCCTCACAGCAAGAAGTTCGCTGGTTCGTGCCCTGGCTGGGTCAGTTGGTATTTCTGTGTGTAGTTTGCATGTTCTGTATCTGCGTGGGTTTCCTCTGGGTGCTCCGGTTTCCCCAACAAGTCCAAAGACATGTGATAGGTGAATTGGGTAAGCTAAGTTAGTGTAAGCTCCGTATAGTGTGTGTGTGTAAATGAGTGTGTATGGATGTTTCCCAGTGATGGGTTGCAGTTGGAAGGGCATCCGCTGCGTAAAACGTGCTGGATAAGCTGGTGGTTTATTCTGCTGTGGCGACCCCAGATTAACTAAGCCTAAAAGAAAATGAATGAATAAATTGTCCATAGTGTAAGTGTGTGAATGAGCATGTATGGATGTTTCCCAGTGGTGGGTTGATTACTCTACTTAATTTTTAGGTGAATTAACCCTTTAATGAACTTTCTATTTTGTCAAAATACAGCCATTCTGCTTTTTTTGTCAGTATAGATTTTTAGAAATACAGTATAGAACTTATGCCTTTCATATTTTGGCACAGGAGAATAGAACAGTTCTATTTTGTATTTGCCTATATTTTAATCAATTACTGCAAATATGAATGTCATGTGCTTCAACAAGTTCGGTTGGAACTTAGTAGAAAGGTCCTTGTCACAAGTCACTAAGGGGAGGAGTGTTACATATTGAGTAACTTATTTTGACAATGCTGGTGTGTATTGTTCCTGTGTGTTGTAACGTCCCTTTTTTGTCTCTTTCTCTCTCCATATGAGCGGAGATCAGGTGCAGCAGTGATAGGGGCGGCGCCCATTATAAAAGCATGCTGTTGGCGCTGTTCATCGTGTTCTCTTCCTGTTTCCCCTCGCTGTTGTGTGTGTAAACAGTTCTCTGTGTGGCAGTGAAACCTTCCTGTCCGAAACCCTTTTTCCAAAGTTATCTGGTGAGATACTCTGTTAATTATGGTAATAGGACGGTAACTTGCATTAGCGGTGGCTGATTGTTTCTTTCCTGTCTGCAACCCTTTTATTAAGTCATCTGGTGAGATACTCTGTTAAAAACGGTACTAGGATGGTATCCCGTGTTAGCTGTGGCTAAATGTTTATTTACCGCTGAATGATCTAAGGAAAGGCCCTTTTCTTTTGTCACATTTTCTCCTGTTTAATGGATAGTTAAGGAGTGTAGAATTGTTATATTATTTACATAACTTTATTTTTCGCTTGAGATAAGAGATCCAATATTAGGTAGTGTACTTTTGTTTTGTTTGTTGTTTTGGCCTCTTCATCCCTTACATTTAATTTTGATATTGGAAATATTTGTTTAATAAATCTGTTACCCCTTTTTGGACAACTTGGCCTCTGTGTGTGTGCTTGGGGAAGCAGGAACGGGGACTCCGGGTGACCTCTTTTAATAGACGGTCATCCTTAACCTTATGTGCGTAGCGCGGTGCTTCCGCTACGTAACAAAATGCTCAATATTGTTTTTAATAGAACTTTTAACAACTTTGGCCTTGTTTGGATCTTAGCATGAGCACAAATGGTCAGACAAGACTGTTTGCTGTGTCCGTTGCATCTCTTGTGACCATTTGTGGACTGGAGATCTCTGATTGGGTTGATATGCCATTCAGTAACTTACAGCAAGCTGATAGTAAAGAACAAGCACCAGAATTTCAACTAATGCTTCAAAATGTCTTAAATAGAATGTATTTGCAAGGGAACAAAGACGGTTGGAGAGTAGGAGAGAGTCATGAAAGAAGGTTCTGTGAAAATGAACGAGTCCTGTGTGGACAAAGACCTCTTCTTGCATTCCTGTTGCACCTTCAGCTGCTTTCACTGTGAGAGATGAGAACGAGCCAAGACACCAAACACACACAAACGCATGCACATATACACAAACACGCACACATTGGTACTAGTGGTTTATGAAGACTCTCCATAAGTGTAATGCATTTTTCACTGTAAAAAAAATACTTATTATAGGGACCTATTCTTTCCCTTAAACCTAAACCTCAAGGAAACGTTGCAATTTTTGAATGTGAAAAGACATTGTTTTGTAGGATTTGTAAGTAGTTGATTATCGAGGACAAAAGGTATGTCCTCATAATACACCAAAGTTTCTGGAGACAGCACATTACGTGGTCAGAGGTACGTATGGCTGCGTTTCATTTTTTTT
>CAIGQQ010034758.1:1792303-1851600 GCA_903798035.1 Danio albolineatus | reverse complement strand
TTTTTTTTTTCTCTCTCTCTTTCTTTATACCTCATCTAGTCTAAGCTTATTGCTGAATAACCCCTGGTGAGATCAGTACATAATCTGCAGCTGCTACAGCCTGCGCTTAAGGGCATTGCTATTCAAAACAATGACCCTTTGCTATTCATTTAGAGAGAGAGAGAGAGAGAGAGAGAGAGAGAGAGAGAGAGTAAAATGTGATTTAACCAATGGCGTATGACACGTCGTGCACATCACAGGACTCCAGCTGTCCTCACCTGAGAGGTAAAAGCAGGTGAAACAAACACTGAAATTTCAGATCGAGTATGTTCCAAGGTCACACGTGGCTCAGGTTATCATGTTAGGAAACTAGATGGGTAATAATATAACTTGTCAACATACCAGACATTTGCGAAAGACTGGCTGATATCTGTGAGGGTCTGGCTGCTCTCCAGGTTGAAGGTATGAGCGGTCAGTCTAGAGCAGAGGGCTTGGGTTGGCGACAAGTTTCATTAACAGGTGCCTTTGGTGCGCTTTGGCTGTGTGTTGAGATATTAAAAAAGACACACTGACAGGTATCAATCAGATTGACCCCTTATGAAATTCATGTAGCATGTACTATGCCTGCACACAATAGTGGTTTCATTCATCTGTCCTGCTTTACACCAAAGTCACAAAGTGTTATAGTTAAGCATTTCTTTGTGTATATGTAATGTAATGTGTGTATTTATATAGCGCATTTAAGCGCTTCTCAATCATGAAAGGGGGTCTCTCCACACCACCACCAGTATATATAATATAGTTAGAGTCTATTAAAGGCGCCACGGTGGCGTAGTGGGTAGCATGATTGAAAGACATGAAAAACGTAGTATAGGTGAATTGGGTAGGCTAAATTTCCGTAGTGTATGAGTGTGTATCAGTGTATGAATGTTTCCCAGAGAAGGGTTGCAGCTGGAAGGGCATCTGCTGCGTAAAACATATGCTGCATAAGTTGGCGGTTCATTCCGCTGTGGCGACCCTAGATTAATAAAGGGACTAAGCCGAAAAGAAAATGAATGAATGAATGAATGAGTCTATTAAAGTAAGCCTAAGCTGGTTGGCTGGTTTTAGCTGAGCAACCAGCCTGGTTTTAGAGGGGTTTTTAGAGGGTCATTTCCAGGCAGGTTTCAGCCACGCCTGACCAGCTAAGCCCAGGCTGGGAAATGACCAGCTAAAACCAGTTTGACCAGACTAGCAAGGCTGGGAGCCCATCCAAAGCCTGCTATGTCCAGCTTAAACCAGCCTGTCAACCAACTTAGGCTAGCAAGGTATCAAATTGATTTGTCATTTATTTATTATTTTAAGAGTTCGCACTTTGATAATGCTTGACTGTTTTAGCAAGTTCCAAAACGAAGATGAGGAAGAAAGTTTAGGCTGGATATTTATGTTAAATTTGGAATGATCCAATAGGCTAGTAAGTTATTAGTGATTGTAATCACCTGTGGTCAATCCTATAACGTGCTCCTCTCGAAATTAGTTTGTTAAACTTCACTTATTACTGTAATTTTTTTTGTTACTCCACAGTAAAACAAAAACAAAAACATTAATAAACAAGTTTCATATTTTGTCATTTACAAGTGTTTTCTGTTTATTTACTGTAATTAATTACATCATGGGATGTTGATCTCTGCTCTGTCAACATCAAAATTCAATTCTGCAAGTTATCAAAGTGACTATTACTGAGGTTTAGTGGTTTGAAACAATATATTGTATAAAAATATGAAAAGATAATTAAGTCTGTAAAATATCAGGAAAATATTGTTTATTTCCAGGTTTTAGTATCTTAATTTACAACACCAAACCAGAAAATATATCACATCAAACTATTAAAAATGTCAACAACAAAAAAAAAAAAACGTTTCAGTCTCAAGAGTAAAGATCAACATCTCATAATGTCATTTAAAAGGGCATAAATAAAAAAACCATGAATCACAAAATACAGAAATTGGATTGGGAAATTTAGGGTTAAAAGTTGCATTAAAATTGAAAAAGAAAAACAAAAGAATAACCTAATGTTAGGTTTTTCCATATTTACCCAACTTTGGGTTATGACGACCCAGTATTATACCCAGAGTGTAGCATAATTATATCTTATATACTTTCTACATATGGAGTATATCTATATTTTTTTCATGGGTTGTTCTTTTTGTAATATGCAGGCATGATGTTTGCTTGGCAGGAGAGCACAAAGGAACGTGCAGTGAAGTGATATAGCCTTGGGTCACAGCAGGCCATAGAAAACAAACACAAAACATGAAGGAAATGGCCACTATTTCCCCTGTGTGCTCAAGGCTGCAATCTCATTACATAATGCAATAGCCAAACTCACACCAGGGTCAATAGACCCAAGCCAGAGATTAAAATGAAACATGAATAAAGCATTTTTTGAAACAGAAAACGAGATTTTATTTCAGAAGCAAGGGAATGATTCAGCATTACAAATAAATCATATTGATTTGGGGCTAATAAGACCTCTACAGTTAAACCTCATTTAAATGAGCATTTTTAAACTGTGTGCTACATATATAAATGGTTAAACAGACAGACAGACAGGCAGATATATATAGTCTTGTAATGTAACACTGTACATCAGATCGCTTAAAATGTGTATTTGTTTGACCCTGAATGGAGAGTGTATTCTCTCTTACATGGCACAGCTTAAATGCAAAGATTGATTTTCCATGACAACAGAGCATTGATCAAACCCCCGATCCACTGACAACATCATCTTTTGTCTGTATTCAGTTTTTATCAGCCTTAACTTCCATTTTATTTTAAGGTATCTGGTTTATTCACGGCTTCTTCTTAATGCTATGAAGTATTCCTGACATGTCTGCTTTAAATATCCAGCACTGCTGTGGTGCAATAAAACTCTGGCTGCAGGACTAGAGGGCTTGTTAGACATCCCAAAATGCAGTGCTGTGTGGCCTGGTTTTGTCTGTGACACACACGCTTGCAAAGAAAGAGACAGTCGGGTTCAGCACAGATCCCCAACCTCAGACACAAATCTTAAAGGGATAGTTAACCCAAAACTGGCAATTCTGTCATCACCCTCCTGTTGTTTTAGTCCTGTTTAACTTGCATCCTGTCTCAACATGAAGATATTTTTAGGAAAGTTCAAGCTGCTCTTTACTATAAAGTAATCAAGTGGTACTGAACACAAAGATGTCATGGCGTCTAATATGTTTCATCGTTGCAATGTAACTGTAAAAAGGAACCTATTATGTTTCTTTTTACAAGATGTAAAATAAGGGTGCTTTCTCACATGCCTTATTTAGTTCGGTTGAATCGCACTAGAGTTAGTTTTTCCTCTTGGTGCGGTTCGTTTGGGCAGGTGTGAATGTAGCAGTCGCACTCAAGTGCACACCAAAAGTGGACACAAAAGCACACCAACTCTACCAAGACCTACTTGAAAAGGTGGTCTCAGACCCCGTTTACACTAGTGCATTTTAGTTTTAAAACGGCGCTTTAGCATTAAAACGATCTGAGTCCACACTATCGTTTCATCCAGCATCTCTCAACAGATCTCCGTCTACACTGCTCCACCAGAAACGTATATCACGTGACCATTCGCGCACTCTGGGCATGCGCGTTCAGATATAAACAGGAAGCATGTGTCTCGCTAGGCATTTGGTTATTGTTAGTCAACAAACGCTGGTTGAACGATGAAGTGATGGCAAAGAAAGCAAGAGAGGTCGTGTTGTGGACAGACGACGAGGTCGAGTTGTTACTTAAAGTAACAAATGAATATAAAACATCCATGGCTATCAAAAATACAGTGCTTAGAGTGAAGGCTGGTCTGCTGTCTTGTGGCGGCGTTATAGTCATGTGCGCTTGACGAATAAGGAAAGGTTACGCAATGACCCAAAAGCCCCAATCACGTAGCGAATCTCAGCAGCCACGCCTCCGTTTTCAAATGTCTCCGTTTTCCTCCATCCACACTGAGACGGAGCAGCAGCGTTTTAGAATGAATACGGTCTCTCCAGCGTTTCCAAAACGCTCCGTTTTCGCGGCACGAAAACTCCGGCATAGTGTGGACGGATGGCTTAACCGTAGCAAAACTTATGCATTTTAAAACGAAAACGCACTAGTGTAAACGGGGCCTCAGTTTGCCTTGAAACAAATCCTGGAGCAATTTGTTTGTGGTGTGAATATGATTCAAACTGAAACAGACCCAACCAAAAAAAAAGTAATGCACTTTTTTGGACTGATCCAGCTGCAGTAGTCTAATGCGTTGTCTCATCTCATGAGGTTTGGAAGAAAAATATTTGTTGACAGAACTTTACCAACAGTTTTAAGCAGAGAGAGCGAGGGAAAAACATTAGCTCAAGGATTGTTGGTAATATTTCAGGATATTATGGCATGTCATAGTTTAGCTAAATGAATTCACACCTCCTAACGCCTTCACCGTTTGCAAAGCATGAAAAACATTGTTTTCCAGCCGCAGCCGCACTTCATTCTCTAAGTGTATAGTCTAAAGTGGTGTATACAAACTATATACTATACTATGACATGGGATACAATCAGCCAGTGCATTTTGAGTCTGCTGGTTTGTTTACTTGCGGGAGTTCCTTTGGCATTTTCCTGCATGTTAATTCTGACCAATCAAAAAGCAGTTTAGGAAATATGTTCCATAACATCTGACCAATGAGTAGGGCCACACGGAATCTGCGCGCGTAGAACTCCACAGATTTCCGCAGATTTTTAGCCCATCATTGATTCTGTTTATTAACTTGGGTAAATGTGTGAAAATGTATATTTATTCAGTTTTTAAATTAATTTCAGTAATAACATTGACTAATATAAAAATATTAATATGATTTATTTACAGTACAGTTATAAAGTACAATTTTCTGTCTTTTAGTAGAGATTTTATTTGAGAGACTTGCTTTGTTTACCAAATAAAATGGATCTAATTGAATTTGCATTGTAAACATTAAATAAAAGTTAAGAAGGTGTTACTTTTTATTTCATATATTAAGTTTTTAGTTATCATACTCCCAAAATCATTCCGCATAAATCAGCAGATTTTTAACTTAATACTCCGCAGAAATAGCAGAAAATGTCCACAGATTCCCTCTAGCCCTACCAATGAGTGATGTGGGTTTTGTCACATGACTGCATTTAAGTTCTTTTCAACTGATTCAAACCAAAGCAATCAGTGTGGTGTGAAAAGGACCCAAAACGGCAGCAAAATGCTAGAATGCTACAATTTGTTGCCCTTGGTCTGGACCTGAACTGAACCACAGATGAGAAAGCACCCTAATGCCTCTTTCAGCAATGTTTTCTTTTAGCCAGTAATTTGCATGCAGGGCAATGAACTATGTCACACAGAAAAAGGGTAAACTGATCTTTGAAGATGAAAACCCAGAAATAATGAAACGACCAGCTCAGAGTCCTGATCTAAACCTGTTTAAAGTTATCTTGAAAATTATTGGTGACAAAGGTAAGTAGGCTAAGAAAATCACTACAGTCACTGAACTATGGAAAAGACTGGTAGAAAAGTGGAATAAGATCACAGCAAAAGCAGAGTGAGGATGTGTTTGCAGCTGTGCTTCAATTAAATTTAGTAATCTTGCTTCTTGCTACAATCAATGATGCACTCTGATTTTAGGTTCTGACCGTAATTGGTGCTTTTTTAAATACTGTACTTGATTAGTCATGGGGTGTTTTTAAAGCAATTTAAAACTGTTTAACTGTGCACAATTTTAAGATCTTGTGCAACTTGTAGAATTTACAACTGGAAGAGAGACAAAAACGTTTTAAGGCCCTTGTTCGCTTCTTTGAGTCACATGATTATACATAATAAAACATGGTCAGCTTTTTCAGAGTATAAACATGTAATTTGAGATACTTCAAATTCTGTTTACAAATGTAACAAGAAATGCACAGGCGAATGACATGAGTATGCACTTTCCCACCAAATCTATCCTTAATATATATACAGGGGTAGGACAATGAAACTGAAAGCCCTGGTTTAAGAGCACAATATTTTATTAGTATCATGTAGGGTTGCCTTTTGCAGCCAATACAGCATCAATTAGTCTTGGGAATAGCAGATACAAGTCTTGCACAGAGACCAGGATAAATTTGTGTCATTCTTCTTACAGAATAGTGGCCAAGTCACTCCATGATGCTGGTGGAGGGAAATGTTTCCTGATTTGCTCCTCCAAAACACATCAAAGCATGTTATGGGAGATGTTAAACTTCACTTTCATGTTCATCAAACCACTCTATAAATTGTCTTGCTGTGTGTATTGGTGCATTATTGTCCTGAAACATGACACCACACTCAGGAAACAATGTTTGAACCATTTGGTGCAACCCTATAACTATCCCGGATGTGGAAAAGACAGTGAAGGTGGACTCATCAAAGAACAATACTGTACATTGTCCACAGCCCAAGACTTTTGCTGCTGGCACCATTGAAACCAACGTTTTGCATAGGCACAAGTGACCAAAGGTTTGGCTATATGTACGGTATGTTACCCTGATATGGAGCTCTCCACAAACCTTTTTGGTGGAAACTGCTGATTTGAGGTACACATTTAATTCTGCAGTTGGGCAGAGTTGGGCATCTGTGAATACAATCTTTGTAGGACTTCCTCTTTCTTCCACAGTTACTCCTGCTGGATGTGGTTCTTCCTTCTTGGTGGTATGCTGACATTACCCTGAATACCATGGTCACAAAGACTTGTTGTCTTGGTCACAGATGCGCCAGTGAAACGCAATTCTAATTAGAACATTAATACTGCCCCTTGTATCAGTATTAGTTCCTTCAGTCCCAACACCTTACATAACAGATGATAAGGATAAAAAACATGGTGGACATTTCAGCAATCCAATGATCCATGAGCCAAGGAAACTCTCAACTTGTTTCAGCAAAGAATATAAAGCTGCCAGAATAGCCCAGCCAATCACCTGACTTGAATCCAGTCAAAAAAAATAAATAAACAAGAGTTCATGATGAGCTTCTCAGAACTGTCAAGATTTTTACTCTGTTGGGGAAAAATCACACCTCAACAATGTATGCGACTATATTTTCCATACAAGAGGTCTTGAAGCTGTCTTGAAGCTGTCAAAAAAAAGGCTTTTGTACATAGTATTACAAGACAAAAACTGTGATGAAATTGTATACTTCCTTTAGGATTTATGTATATATTTAAGATAAAATAAAATAAAAAATCAATCACATTTACATTTTGTCTTTTTTTTCCAAAAAGAAAAAGAAAATAATCTAGCAAACTGAAAGTAAGTCAAACAGGTTTGGAGCAACATGAGGGTAGAAAAATTATGACAGAACTACAGTATCTCTGTAAGCACAGAGATCATTGTCACCACATAATGTGAAAAGAGTGCCATTCCTAAGTATTTTAAAGCTTAGATGGTATTATTCCAAATCCATCATTTATTTAAACAGAAAAGTCTTTCCTGGCTCTCTGGTTTATTAAAGCTTTACTGTACTTCTTTGCTCAAGGGTGGCTTTAAAGGTAATTTCTCCTGCAGTTATTTTGACATATTAGTCACTTTAGCACAGTCAGAGTAACTTCTGTACGTTTGACCCTGAAGTGTGAGAGTTTACCAGAAAAATAAAATAAATTTCTTACCCAAGTTGTTCCACACCAGCTGTATATCAAATAATTTCTTCTGTTAGTACTAAAGTGTTCCTTCTGACTCAAATGATATTTTGCATTGTCTTTCTGCTTTGAACAATTGTAGGGTAACGTCTCAGTTACAAACGTAACCCTCGTTCCCGAAATAGAGAACGGAGACACGTGTCTGGAAGACAACCATCGATAAGACAACAGAACGCTAGATAACCAATTACTGTAAAGAGGAAGAAAACGGGCCAATGAATGGCAAATGAATTGGTGGAGCTTGGCTCCATAGGTGCCAGCGATTAATCATTAACAGAATATATCAGAGCAATCATTAGATTTTTTGCCTGCTGAAGAGCCGATCACTCAGCTAACAGCTGGATACTCAGCAGCTGTGGCATCGGAGACACAAAATAGAGAACGGAGACGTGTGTCTGGAAGACATCCTTCGATAAGACAACAGATCGCTAGATGACCAATCACTGTAAAGAGGAAGAAAACGCGCCAATTAACAGCAAATGAATTGGCAGAGCTTGGCTCCACAGGTGCCAGCAATTAATCATTAATAGAATATATCAGAGTGATCATTAGATTTTTTGCCAGCTGAAGAGCCAATCACTCAGCTAACAGCTGGAGACTCAGCAGCTGTGGCATCGGAGACTCCATTCCCTATTCGAGGAACGAGGGTTATGTTCATAACCAAGATGTTCCCCTTCATGGGAACTCTGACATGTGTCAAAGACACTATGGGAGAATGTATGGAAAACATCACAAAAGCTAAGCCCATCACTGCCCTGATGTGAAGTTTGCCGAGCATAGAGTGAGCGCACAACCATCACCTAGGCCCTTTAATTACATTACATGGGGATAAATTAGAAGAATTTAGACCTAGCTAATTGAAGTCCAGGGTTTTTAGAATTATGACAGTACACTAGGAAAATGTGCCAGTCCATTAAGGAGGAGGACCTTGCAGAGGCCACCTGCCCATGAACCATATGTGGAGGTTCCAGAGATCTAAGCACGGGTGGCAGAGGGTGCCTTGCCCCTGGGAGAGGAGGTCCTCTCTCAGGGCAATGTGCCAGAGAGGGGCCATTGTGAGGAGTGTGAGTTTGGAAACCCAGGTCTGGTTAGGCAAGAGAGGCGCAACTAACAAGACCACCTCCTCGTCCTCCCTGACTTTGCACAGTGTCTGTGCTAGTAAGCTCAGTTTGGGAAACGCATATTTGCACATGCCCAGGAACAAGCTGTGAGCCAGCGCATCCATGTCAAGGGAGTGCCTGGGCTTCCCCGAAGCACTCCCATATCAGCTGGACTGTACCAGGGAGGAGTCTCCATTCTCTTTGTGATGCTAGCTGCCGTGAGAACGCATCGGCTGCATGGTTGAGCTCACTCGGAATGCGAATGGCACGCAACGATTTTAACCGTGTGTGACTCCAGAGGAGCAGACGGCGAGCAAGCTGAGACATGCGGCAAAAACATATACCCACATACTGTTGATATAAGCCACCATTGCTATGTCCGTCCTGACCAGCATATGTTTCTGCTATAAAACCAGCTAAAACAGCGGAGAGTAAGAAAAACTGCCTTTAGGCAATTGATGTGCCAATGTAAACGGGGTTTGGTCCATGAACCCGCAACTGCGTGCTTATTGTACACACCCCAGAGGGGTGGACTTTGTGCTGCCATGTTCAACCTTTGAATGCAAAATGGAGAAAAGGACGGTGGTGTGGAAGAATGGAGACATAAAAGTATGCTTCCTTCACATCTATAGCTGCAACCAATCCTGATGACAGATGCATTGGTGTGTGCATTTCTGCAGGTTTAGTCTTAATCCACCTCTCTTTTTGGGCGAGATGAATTATGGGCTGTAAAACCCACCTTTCATCTCGGCTAGAGGGACCTGCTCAATTGCATCCTTCGCAAGAAAGACAACAATCTCCTCTGACAGGAGTGGACATGGGAGTAACCTTTGTGAAATGTACATCCGTGAACTTGGGAGGGGCTAACGGCGAATTGTATTATGTAGCCGAGTCTGACTGTCCTCAAGAGCCACCGCGATGGGCTGTGAAGTGTTAATGAGGCTGGCAGAGCTCGTTCTAATTGCACTATCAGATCGATCACTGATGTGCCAGCGATGAGGCTAAAGTGAGAGAAAGGAGACTGTTCTCTTGCACTGTGACGATATGGCCAAGCGATGCGAGCTGGAAGGCAGAGCGTCCCAGACTGGCAAGGCTCAGGTTTACAAAACCGGAGAGAGAGCAAACTTCTCTTTCATGAAAATTTGGGTACCACTGCCCCGGAAGACAGCAATGATGTTATAGTCGATGTTGCTGAGATTGGTAATGTTCCTCGGCACTCCACTAAGGAAAGGGCAGGTCCCCTCTTTTACAGGTGGCCCGTCTCAGGGACACTTTGTGGTCCTCTTACCAGACTTAACAGCAGCCTGAGGTAGGGGCGTTTTGGTCCTGTGGATGACTCAGCGCTACCGCTTGGCTGGTAGAGTGGGCTGTGGAGGCGGAGCAGGTCTTGTAGCCGAGGATTGGCGCCCTCAGTTAGGAGCCGCCAAGGTGGATGGGGCAGAAGGGAGTGCAGTTTTCTGAGCCTTTGACTGCTTTTTCCCCACAGTCATACCGAACAGGCCAGCCTGCAATATGGGTGCGATGAGACAGACCTCTCTAGGTGGAGGCACCTTGCGGGCAAAAAATTGACCACAATAGCACACTCCACTTGAGGAATCGCCTCATACCCCCTGGCTGCTCCGCTGTCAGGGGTGGTGAGAGCAGGAGCATATGAAGTCCGGGCAGAGAAAGGTGCCCTCCAAGCCTGCTTGAGGTACCACTGTGTACCTCTGGGAAGAAGGGGACAGGGGGCTTGGAAGGTTTCATCTTCTTCTTGGCCCCCACATAACACCCATCTATGCGGTCCAGCCATGGAGCTGGGGGACAAGCCATGTCCAATCCCACGGCCAAATCAGCCTGGGATAACAATGCTAACATGTTTGTCTCTAAAACCAAAACCTCACTGACAATCCCGGAAGGTGGCATGTTAGCTCACCCCCTGATGCAGCAATGGACATCAGTTCCCCGGTGTCATCTAATGAGAGCAAGGCCATCCTGGAGGACCCCCACTGTGATTCTCAGGCCTACCCGTGTGCTAAGCTGCTTGCGGGGAGCAGCAGGGGTGGTGAACCCTCACGCCCTCAATTGCACAACAGTCAAGTCCTCGTAGTTAAGGCAAGGGCTGTCCGCAAGCACCTCCTCAACATGCTGGACTGCCTGACATGTAATGCAGTACTTGTGTCTGTCATCCAGGATGAGGAAACCACCACATCCAGAAACGCACGGTCAGAACGATATCTTTAAAAAGACGTTGCCATTTCTAGGTAATGTATTCCTTATGAATGAGCACTACATCAAATTAAACTGCAGAATAAATATTGGGCTAGGACAAGTACTGCGCACAATTATTAATAATGTCAATTGTGTCCCCTGGTACTAAAATATTGACCTTTACATGTGATTAAACTATAGAGCTGCAGATTATGTCAGACATGTTACTGTTGGCAGATCACCCTGACTTGTCCGAGTCTAAGTTTAGATTAAACTTAGATACCCTTTCTCTAGTACATGCCAGTCCCCACATTTTCCAGTCTCGTATGGCGCTATATGTAAACACGTGCAAGGCCTCGTGTTGAAAACCTATTCATTGCACATTTGTGTTACCTATGTAGGGCAAATCCTAACTTTATGTCATTATATAGCTGTTTGAAAAGGTTTTACAAGTTATGTGATTTTTGACTGATTGTGAAATTGATTTTGTGGTTAACAACTGGATTGTATTATTACACTAAAATATATATTTTGTGGAATTTTTGATGAAACTTGTGTCATGTACTTAAATGTTGATAATTGCATATTCATAATCAAGTTGCAATTAAAATTTTTAATATACATTTTAAAAGTAATATCAAATAATGCACTACAGTTTAAATGATAAACAATTACTTACTTTCTGAATCAAATAAGTATGCTTCTTTATAACAAACAAATATTATTAATATTATTAAAACAAGAAGTACAAGTAAAATTTATTTTTGACATTACATACTTTTTAAAGTGGGAATCGAGTTTTTTATACTTGGTTGGTTTGTTTCAGTTAAAATTAACCAGTGCATTGCTTTTTTCAGGTGTAAAAATTGGTAGCTGGTGCTGATTTGATATATAATTGCAATGTGGACCAAACACCTCAAGAAGCACCAAACCCAAAGTCATACATGTCAACCCTCCCTTTTTTTCCCGTATTTTGCAGTTCTATCTCGTTACCATCCCGTAAATGTATTTTCCCATATTTTCAGTCTTTCTCTGAAGGGTGACGTTAAACATTAAAGAGCCAATCCTCCCTGTACGAAACCCATACCGCCGAACCACCAGGGGCCGCCCATTGCTCTTAAATGTGAGTCCGTTCTGTGCTTTCGGTTTATTTAGGCATGAAACACTTTGAAATAAGTATTAAAATCGCGGGACTCCCTTTCCTTTTCATTACAGGTGCCGTCGCTCCTCCTATGCAATCCTCAAAACAAGTCATATAGCGATGCATGAGCTGACACGCTCCATAGTGATAAACAGAAGCTGTTTTATACAGACATATACACATAATTAATAATAATAACATCTAAAGATGTCGAACTAATTTGTCCTAAATGAGCATAAAAAGTTAGGAACACAATCGAATGCTTTTATTATAACGTTTTCACGTCCCAATGTTGACAGGTATGCAAAGTAGCTAGATCTAACATAAAATTTGACCCTGAAAGAGACAGTATGCTCAATCATACAGTAGCCGTTAAAGGACCTAATGGTTAGGGAGAAACATACTTTCTTTCCACCCTCAGTACTGTACCATGATTGATGTTACACTCTTGAGCAAGGTACTGAACCCCCAGCTGCTTTCTGGGTGCTGATGTGTGCATATGTGTGTGTTCACTGCTGCTGTGTATGTCCACTTGGATGGGTGAAATGCAGAGCACAATTCTAAGTATGGGACACCATACTTGGCCACATGTCACAACTATCCTTCCCATTATAGTTCACTACAGACATTATGAATGCTGTCTCCTTGGTTTTATCCAATTCACCTATACTGCAAATCTCTGGACTGTTGGGGAAACTGGAGCACCCAAAGGAGACTCATGTGAGCACGGGGAACATAAAAACTTCACACAGAAATACTTCCTTGACCACCTGGACCCAAACCAGCAACCTTCATGCTATGATGCAACAGTGCTATCCGCTGAGCCACCCCTCTTCATGAGCTCTCATCTAATACAAATAGGCTATCCGAATAAAGCTGTCCCTGTTGTTGTACCCATTCAAAGTGTACATTTTTTGGTACTAATATGTGCACTTTAGATCAGCACATGCTTTGAAAGCATTAGCCATAATCTGACACCATAATAGATGCATTTCAAAAGAAATTCATGCTTAAATGGTGAATTACATTCCTTCAAAGCAATGTCCTTACGAAACATCTCTGTCATTTGCCTGCGGCAAGGTTGGGATTTTAAAAACATTTCCTGTAAGATCATATGAAATTTGTCCAAAAGCCTGGTCTTTATCAAATGGACAATGACTGAAAGGTGCCATCAGCTGATATTTATATATTAGTACTGATTTCTCCATAGTTGGCAATTGCAGCATTTTCATCAGTTTGTAAATTGTCAAGTAAATTGTCAAGATGCAGGGTAAAGAATTCACTATTTGGATTTCGAGAGCTTAGTGTCAAACTGAAGCAAATACAGCCCAAATACAAGACTTATCTAAACGCTGGACTAGAGCCATTTTATCAGCATACATCCTTCCTTTATTTCTCATGCTTTAGAAAGTAAAAACTCCCATACATAGTTTTCCTAATAACTTCAAAACAAAGTTAATGCGTCAAGTCAAACTATGATCATGTCAAAGCAAAGGGATAATGCAATAATCTTTTTATCCATAATCTAATAATGGGTGATCTTTTCCTTCAGAATAATGAATATTGGACAATTATTTGACATTCTGTAGTTCTATGAAACATTATTTTCTGTACAGTCTTGTGAACAAACAGTTTTGTTAGGAGGCACCTGTGTCGATGGCATTGTCATCCCTTATTTATCAGCTCTTTTGAGTTCAGTGCAACGGTCATTCTTAATCATGTAGTGATGCTTGATGAAGCAGAACATTTTGGCAGTGTCAGTGCTGCAGGCATTGATGTGGTGCTGTCTATAATCCAAACCCTCCCAAAAATAGTCTGCGCTGTGACTCCTTATAAACAAAGTTCTATTAAGAGCTGTTAAAAATTATGTGTTACTCTGGGAATACTATTAATGTCTAATTGAATGTGTAATTTTTGCTACCAGCCATGATTCCTATGGTAAAATAGTGCACTCCCCTGGGAAATAAGGAATCATTTCTGGAAAAAAATGGCAAATGGAAAAAAAAATAACTGTTTTGCATATTATCAAAAAAGGGGCTAATTACCGTAGAGCTTAACCCGCTGCAATTTAAGAAAGCACATGCAATAACAAAAAACACCAGCAAATTAAGAAACGATCTTCATCAATTTGACAGTACACCTGTTGCAAATTCTCACAACACAGACAATAGAAGAAACACACAGCAAATTGGTCAAAACACAGACAACGGAAGAAACCCGCAGCAAATTGGTCAAAACACAAACAACAAAAGAAACGCGCAGCAAATTTGTTAAAACACAAACAACAGAAGAAACGTGCAGACTTTATTACAAACATGCACTGTTTTTAAAAAATTTTAAACTTGTAAAACACATACTGGGGCGCCACGGTGGCGTAGTGAGTAGCACGTTCGCCTCACAGTAAGAAGGTCACTGGTTCGAGCCCCGGATGGGTCAGTTGGCATTTCTGTGTGGAGTTTGCATGTTCTCCCCGTGGTTGCGTGGGTTTCCTCCGGGTGCTCCGGTTTCCCCCACAAGTCCAAAGACATGTGGTATAGGTGAATTGGGTAGGCTAAATTGTCCGTAGTGTATGAGTGGGAATGTGTGTGTATGGATGTTTCCCAGAGATTGGTTGCGGCTGGAAGGGCATCCACTCGGTAAAAAAAAAAAAAGCTAGATAAGTTGGCGGTTCCGCTGTGGTGACCCCGGATTAATAAAGGGACTAAGCCGACAAGAAAATGAATGAATGAATGAAAACACATACTTGATGTGCAGATGATCACAGAGAGCTGAACAGATCTCTCAATCCCATGGGATTGAAAGATCTGTTCAGCTCTCTGTGATCATCTGCACATCTTTGCGCACGTTCTGTCTTGTGTATATAATTATACGTGTTACTACGGAGACATGTTATTATGCGGCTGTCAATCAATTTGGTGGGTGGGAAAACTGCGGTGGGCCTCAAAATGGGAGGGATTTGGATTCTATTTTAGCATTAGGAAATTAAACAAAGAGACTTATTGTGTTTCTATAACTCCACTATGACTCTGGACACACAGTACCTACACACTACTCTGTCCAAACAGCTTACAAAAGAATAATTTCAAGTGCCCTTACATTAGATTAATAAGATTAAATTTAACCCAATGTTTGGGTTAGTGCATATTTTCCCCAATTTACAATAATTTGTTAAAAAGTGTTGGTATTATCTATTAGTATTCAAGTTTAAAAGTGACTTGAAAAGAAATAAAGAAAAATATACATTTGTCAACATTTGAAGTGAATCAAACCCAATCATCAAAGTCATCCAAAAACTATTGAGCAACACACATTTTTGTGTTGTTACAACAAAAGATGTAACAATAATAATGGGGAAAAAAGAAACAAACATTTACAATACTATCTTAAAAGGACAACGAGTGTAAACCAAAAAACAAAAAACAAAAAAAACAAAACAATCCTCAAGTCTAGCTTGTATACTAGGCGACAAAAAGTAAATAATGAAAATCAAACCGAAATCTTCAGTGCACAAGACAGCTGATCTAAACTAACTAAATTACAAAACTCAAAATTACACAGGCGGCAAAACACTCCAACTAATCCAACAAAAAACAAGTTAAACTAAAACAAACCTAAAAAGAATATCACAAGGCTCAGTTTAGAATCACACAACAACCATCAAAGCTGTTACTTAAAGCCAAGAAGTTTAACAAGTAAACTCGAACTACCACAGTAGAACTGAAATAATAAACTACCAAGTAAGCGTGCCAAAAACACAAATGCATGGAGCACAAAGGTATGCCGAGGCAGAGTGCACACCACACACTGACCTGACAGAGCTTTAAATCCTCGCAGATTGTTGGAACTCGCACCGTAATAATGATGATGGACGTTTAACTGAACCAATAAGCAACCTAAGACTGGAGTGAGAAGCGAAGAGAGGAGGGGGAGGGAAATAAACACACATAAAACTAACATGGAACATAACAATAACGTGTGTCCTAATAGATTATTGTGCATAGACTCTCAAATAAAACCATTTTCAAAAAATTGGGGATCTATTGGGCCCCATGAATGGTGAAAAAAAAATGTTGCAATTTGTCTTTTCTTACCAAGCTTTTACATTGAAAAAGCACAGGACTTCATTTTGTCCATCAGGATTTTACTTCATTGCTGGGTCGTAGAAGAGAAGGGATGCCATTGCAGGAGGGAGAGAAAGGAAAGGTATTTTGATCAAAGATTGAAAAGAATAAATTAGTAAGTAAGTAAAGGAAAAAAGAAAGAAAGAAGCAAAAAGAAAAATCTTTTAGAATAATTAATTGATACTTTATTTGTCATTTCTGTGGCATACAAAATGAAGTTTGTTTATAAACTAATTTCAAGAGGAGCACAAGCTTATGATTGTCCATGGCTGGTCTTCATTAGCTGACATACAGTGTGATTCCTCAAACAGACTATTCCTAACTCACTATAAATAACCAGAGTTTCTTACCTTAGTTTCTTCGTCTTAAAGAATCCCTTCTCCCACTCCTACTCCTCCCTTCGTTTTCTAGATTGGGCGACATGGCGGCCCAGTGATTAGCACTGTTGCATCACAGCAAGAATGTCACTGGTTAAAAGTCCTTACTGGACCAATTTCTAACATTTCTGTGCAGTGTTCTGTGCAAAGTTCGCACTTCATTTAGTCGCAACTCTTTTCAGTTTTCTGCTGCTGATGACTGGAATCATCTGCAGCAGATCTTAAAGCTCAGCACTTTCATTCCGCTATCATCTTTTAAAAACTCAATCCAGACAATTGTACAAGATCACTGTGCTTGTTTTTAGTTTTTCGCTGGTTTTATATGTTTTTATCTGCATTTGTGAAATTGTTATTGTATTGTGTCCCTGCTCCTTTGTACTGTAGCTGCTTTTTATGTTACCTCTTGGCCAGGTCATCATTGTAAATGAGAACTGGTTCTCAATTGACTTACCTGGTTAAATAAAGGTTATTAATAAGTCAGAACAGTTCATCGAGATCTACCAGGGCTCTCGCCTTGATAACGAGAGGGAGCCCAGTGCTTGAGGATCTTATAAGCTCAGGGCTCTCTATCGGGGCAGCATGCCAAACAAAGTGTATTAGATAAAACACAAATTTTGATTTAGCAGTATGTTGCTGTTAAAGAAAGCTATTCACCAACTGAGTTTTTTTTAGATTTAGTTAAACACACACAAAACAAACACAAAAATATATTTTATCTTAAATAGCAAAATTTTTAAAAATCATATTTTTAATACTTAAATCGGTGCAATTAAAATTTGAGATTTTTAATGTCGGTATGAGTATGCTGGGTGAGATAGTGTGTGAACAAATTATTTAAACTCTTTTCATATGGTCAACAATTTATAGTCATTGTTTATTTATTTCTTTATTCACCAAAGACTGAATAAATAACAAGTGATCTTTGTGAGATTAAAATGTTATGAAGCCTCAAATTCAATTTTGCACCATAACCAAAGAGTCTCTGTTTAGTAAGCCGGAACGCAATGCCAGTTCAAACAAAGTCCTCATGTAATAACGTGCCTGCGCTGTGAATTTAGTGAGAGTAAGAAACATTTATTTAAACTAAGAAGAATACCTATGCATTGTTGATCTTTTTTCATATAATTTACTGATGATTGCAATGGAACATTCTATATGTGTTTACATTGTTGAAGGCCTTGGATATTTAGGGGGATTGAATATGTTGTCCTGGGGAATGAAAAAAAAACATGACCTTTCTGTTGGACCTGACACCTCAGAGCACACAGCAGAAACACGATCCTGCAAATCATCCAGATGTCAAAACATGGTATGTGTCACATGATGAGGGTTTGCGTTTCAACAGTATCCCTGTGCTAAATGCAGGAGGCACGAGAAGAGAACTTTTGCCTTATGTCCCAGTTCACAACAAACAACCACTCTTTTTTTTTTTTTTTTTTGGTCAAGCTGTTCTCCCATCTCATGCTATCCTCTGGTGAGGTCACATTGTCCTTGATTTGCTTGCGAAAACAAAAGAGCATTGTGGAGCGCTCTTTGTAGAATAAGTTTTGAGACTGGTTTCGGTTATCTCATTATTTGCTCAGTTTACAGCAAGCACAAGATGCTTTGGTGCAGGTGTGGAAAGTTTTGACCTCTACGTGCCCTGCAAATGGGTGCTGTTCTTTGGCAGGGCTACGACTTGACCTGTGTATCAAATACTAGATTGATGGAGAGAGATTTGTACTTAAAGGAAGGATTTGGAAGACCTCTGTGGAGCATGCCACTAAGGAGACACGAATTCAGGAAAGACTTTCGCCGCCAAACTTTTCAATTTCCGTCTCATCTTGGACAGATTACAGTGGCTAGCCATTTTCAAGATCTTCAAATGTTTGTGCTTGTGGAGGAATGATGCGTTTTCTATTAAAGCCATTCTGCTATTGTTATGAACTATGGCTGCATGCTGGAGTAACTTCTGTATTACGTACAAACACGCTAGAAAGGTTCTGGTATAAGAAAAAAGAAAGGAAAAAGAAACTTGCCTAGAGCATTTCATTCTTTTGGATTCTCTAAGTCCAATTTCATACTGGTTTCAGTGGGATCTTAGGAAAGTAAATAATGCAGGTTAGGTTTCTGGGATTTGGTCTTCTCATTGTTCTATGATTGCACCGCCATAGTTTAGTTGCACAGTTTTTGTGGAATAAGATCAGCCCTGAGCGGGTCTTGACTGCAAATACAGATAAATAGTGATTTTAATGGGATCTCAACTGCATACAGGATCAAAGAGTGCATGGGGTCAAAAAGTGCAGTGTGTAAGTCTCAGGTGAATGGATTCGATATTTAAGCCTCAAACGAGCTTACGATACATTGCTTACAAAAATTGACTTTTTTTTTTGAGTAAAACTCTAAACTGTCAGCAGATAATAAATATTTAGAGAAAAGTATATTTTATCGATATTATAAAGTATTATATACACAGTCAAGCTCGAAATTATTCTTACCCCAGGGGTATTAAAATACAGAGACTGGTACTAAATTTTTAGTGTTTAAGTACTAAATTAGATTTTGTTTTCCTCATTTTAAACATGAATGCAACAATTATAACATTTTAGTAAGTAAACTTGATATGATCAATTATTTATTTAGTTGTTTTAAAAAAAATGTTGTCATTTGCAAGTGGATAAAAAATTATTAAAATTCAAGGTATGATTAAGCGCTAACTAAAACTGGAGAACTACAACTACCATGATGCTGTGTGCCAATCAACACCCTCTCCAGCTGATAATTATCACACACACATGGCTGAAACTCATGATCAGTGATGACATGGACTATAAAGACACCTCTCATCTTCAAATACTGCTGAGACTTGTTTCTTTCATGAACATTACAAAGCGTTTTATCTCTCTTGATTTCCTGTATCTTGACTTGTTCCCTGTTTTGATCCTTTGCTGCCTAGCCTGACCTCTCGCCTGTATTTTGAGTATGTTTTCGCATTATCCCTATGCTCCTGTTTTGCTCCTGTATTGACCATTGCCTGGATGACCTGTCTTCAATAAACTGCCCTTGGATCTTCACTTCTGCTGCCAGCATCCACTTCAGTACTAAAAGCATGCAGTCAAAATCCTTCTTTTTGTTTAAAATAACAAATCTTACATGGAGATAAAAAAATAATAATAATAACACCAAAAGAAAAAAAAAGTTTTAATAATATTGAAATAATCAAACAAAGAAAATACAAAATGTTCAAAATGTCAATAGAAACTAATCACCCTATCATACACCTGGTGCAATGTGGCGCAATGCGTGATGCAAATGTTATTTGCTAGTTTCAGCTCGACGCAACTGTCATTTTGAAGTTTTGCACTACGCTGTTTAAATAGCAAATGAATTTGCGCTCGTTCTAGTTTAAAAAGGAGGTGTGTTAAGGCACATTGCTGTCGTGTTGCTATTTTGAGGAACTAAAATAGACTGCGCAATAGACCAGCTCAAAGTAGGTCTAAAGTCCAGTGCAGACCGTGGTAGTTGTGCGCCTTGCTTACACATTGCTTAATACACACAGAATGTACACAGCAATACACATATGTCTTTACAAATGAAAATCTTTACAAATGAAAAAATATAAATATAAAAACCACTGCCTCCATGCCTTCGTCTTAGGGGGCTTTTTCAGTTTATTCATGACAACTTGCTTTTGTATAATGTTAATATTAGTATTATTATTATTTATTATATGCATTTTTATAATTGTTTTTTTTTTAAACAAGCTTAGATTGGTCCACCTCTCAGGTTTTGGACCATATGGGGCAACAAGTGTTTGGATATAACTCGATTTAAAACAAATTGTTGTGCAGAGCATGTTTTTCCATCTTTAAAATACCAAAGTGAATTCGGACATGCCTTTAATGCTTTTTAATATACATACTTAAAAAGAACTTCAAGTTCTGAAGGTAAAATATAGATTTTGCAGTGAAAATTAATGTTAAATTGTGTAGTGTTTGGCACACATGTCTGTGTCAATGGTCAGGGTTTAAAGGCTTCATGATAGTGAGATAAACACTGGCCATAATAATCCCTTGATGTGTCCTAGTTTTAAGGCCCGGCCCACCGTCCTGTTATATTAAATCTCTTGCTATGCAGTACAGCAGATGATCTTTTGATTTCGATACAAATTCACCTGATATATTTAGTTTTTTTTTAATCATCACTGTTTAATCAAAGATCACTGACAGGCATTTGATTTATTTTCTTTAATCCACAGTAACATTTCATGACAATATCAATACATATCATTTAATGTCAATACAATTACTTTTACAATTTGTTTTTGTTTTGTTTTTGTTTTTGTTTTTGGGCGTCACTGTGGCGCAGTGGGTAGCATAATTGCCTCACAACAAGAAGCTTAAGCTCCGGCTCTGATTGCCATTTCTGTGTGGAGTTTGCACGTTCTGCTTGTGTTTGCGTGTGTTTCCTCCGGTGACTCCGGTTTCTCCCAGAGTACAAAGACATGCGCTATATGTGAATTAAATAAGCTAAGATTGCCATAGTGTATGTGTGTGAATGCAACTGTGTATAGGTGTTTTTCCAGTGTTGGGTTGCGGCTGGAAGGGCATCCACTGTATAAAACATATGCTGGATAAGTTGGCGGTTCATTCCACTGTGGCAACCCCTGATTAATAAAGGAACTAAGCCAAAAAGAAAATTAAGTTAATTAATTAATTAATTAAATTTTATTTTTTAATTTAATTAATGCAGTTTAATTTTGACATCATTCAGTAAATTCATTCATTCATTTTCTTTTCGGCTTAGTCCATTCATTAATCCGGGGCCGCCACAGCAGAATGAACCGCCAATTTATCCAGCGTTTGTTTTACGCAGCAAATGCCCTTCCAGCTGCAACCCATCTCTGGGAAACATCCATACACACTTATTTACACTCATACTACGGACAATTTAGCCTTACCCAGTTCAACTATACCACGTCTTTGGACTTGTGGGGGAAACCGGAGCACCCGGAGGAAACCCACGCAACCATGGGTGAACATGCAAACTCCACACAGAAATGCCAACTGACCCAGCCGAGGCTCGAACCAGTGACCTTCTTGCTGTGAGGCGAACATGCTACTCACCATGGCGCCTCATTCAGTAAATATTATGTTAAATTTATTTGTTATTTAATTATTAATTAGTTTTTATAATTATCATGTATTTTGCCCTCTCTCTCTCTCTGAGAAAATGAATTCCAGCTGATGTGCTGTATGTGTCTCATTATTGGCATAATTAGGCTAAAATGCCTGACTCGTGAAAATCAGCAGTTTTTAAGCTACCATGACATGTCTGTTCATGCCTGTCATCTCTGTTCAACTCAAACTTATTAATAATTCAGCAATGCCTTCAACACCTCCCTTTACTTACGATAATTAGCATTCCAGCTTCTGTTCTTCACATAACAACAAAATATGTTTAAGGACATAGATAAATAAAGCTATTTATATTCGATTTATATACTATGATAATACAAATAATAATGTTTACAGTGATTAAACATGTTTACAGTGATTAAACATGCATTTGACCATAATCAAAAGTATTGAGGGTACATTTGAGCAGTTAATGTATGACTTACTTGTATAACTAGTTAATGTCATGCTTCTGTTTGTCAAGGTTTTTGGGAAGTTCAAATTCCACTTGTCTCAAACGTGTTTCACAAAGGCGAAACTTTAAGATGACATCTATTTGATATCCTGATAAGTTTTTCCAGACCCAAACAGTGTTGGGTGTAATTAGTTATAAAGCATCTAGTTACTGAAATTGAACTACTTTTCCTTTTTAGGGATTATCTTTCATTTTTTAGAATTTAATTACAGTTACTTATGTTTGCCTTATATACTTTACATACATTCAACAGTTCTATATAAATCCAGTCTGATCTCACAAGGAAAGGTCATTATTTGACGTTTTGTCCAACACTTATTCTGTATGTTTCTGGAGACCGCACATTATGTGGTCAGAGGTACGTATGGCTGTGTTTCATTATTTAAAACGAATGCTACGGGGCAGTATGACGCCGTTCCTTTTCATGCTTACCAGCTTACCACTTACCTCTGTGTGGACGACTTTCCCGCTGCAATCAGTTTGTCTTAGCTCGCCATGCTTGTCGGCGGATTTGAGATGCAGAGAGGTTTGACCACGACAATGGGGTTCAAGTCTGGTGAAGAGCAGAATACAAAGACAAGACAAAAGCAGAATACAAAAAATAATATAAAGCAGTAAATAACAGGGTGAGAATGTGGTAAAATCTAAAAACATAGTAAAAATGAGACGAGGGCTTTTTATTTTTTTCTGGATTGCTTTCGAAAATTTTTGGTTTGGTTTAGGGTAATGTGTGGGTGTGTCACAGAGACAAACTCTGTGATTCCCTCCTCTGACCAGCAGAGGGCACCCTCACCCCATTATTGACTGTCTCACTGGTTACGCTTCACTACATTTCCCATCTACCCCATGCCCGCCCTGATTACGGGTCCAGCTGAGAACATTTTACCAGCTATTTAAGCAGACTGGTTTCACTCGCTCTTTGCGAAGTCTTATTAGCCTCAAGTCTACAATTCTGAGCGTTTATTTCTTATAGCGTATAATTCTTATCTCGGACTCTGATTGTTTGCTGCCAGCCCTGACCATTAGCCCGTTGTTTGACCACGCTTCTGTCTATCCTGCTCCATTGTGTACGCCGGTCCCTCAACCCTGCCTTTCTGACTACGATCCTAATAAAAGCCTGCAAATGGATCCCAATCTGTGTGACGAATCATTATGAATCATTACAGGGTGGGTCAATCGATAAAATTGGTTGGGCATAGGGAAGGAGGAGGGTGGGTCAGTCGACTGGTCGGTCAGTCAGTCATTCAGTCAGCCGACAGCGGCCTCTGGTGGGTTTATGCGAGAACAGCAGGCGCAAATGGCACTAGTGAAAGAGATTTGAGATCAGTGTTTGAACTCTCAACAGTGAATATTAAACCACACTGAACTGAACTAAAATGAACTTCAACACTGAAAACTGAACTGACACTGTTTCAATTTACTATAATTCATGTGAAGCTGCTTTGACACAATCTACATTGTAAAAGCACAATACAAATAAAGATGAATTGAATTGAATCTCAAAAAGCGTATACAGCGGCCCTCTCATGGATTTGTGAAAACAAAAAGTGCAAAAATACGTACCTGCCGGGACGTATTTTGCAGCCTCCAGAAACGTACACAGGACTACGTTTTCAGAATGAGCCTGGGTTGGCTTTGTCAGTTTAATCTAATTCATATGAATTTGTTCAAAAGTTCAGTCATATGAAAATGTACGATTTTGAAAGGAGGTGTGGCACCCCACCCCTAAACCCAAACGTCATTGGTGGACAAGCAAATCGTGCTAAATGAGATTGTACTAAATGAGAGCGTACAAATTAGCTACTAAACCAAAAAGTTACAAAGTGTTGTGAGATTTTGTTGATAATTTAATTGAGACTTTACGTTACATTTACATTAAGTCATTTAGCAGATGCTTTTGTCAAATGCGACAACAACTGAAAAGGCATTTTTTAATAAAGAAAGTGTTTCTACGGGTGGATTGTCATGCCCACTCACCTGTGTAAAGCATACTTTATAATTGCACTGTTCATGCATTCATTTTCTTTTCGCTTAGTCCCTTTATTAATCTGGGTTTGCCACAGAGGAATAAACCGCCAACTTATCCAGCATATGTTTTACGCAGTGGATGCCCTTCCAGCTGCAACCCATCACTGGGAAACATCCATACGCACACATACACTATCAATTTAGCCTACGCAATTCACCTATACCACATGTCTTTGGACTTGTGGGGGAAACCGGAGTACCCGGAGAAAACCCACGCAACCATGGGAAGAACATGCAAATTCCACACAAAAATGCCAACTGACACAGTCGAGGCTCCAACCAGCGACCTTCTTGCTGTGAAGCGATCATGCTACCCAGTGCGCCACCGTGGCACCCATCATTGCACTGTGATTTTATATAATAATATATAACATAAGTAATATATATTTTGCAGAACAATTCTATTTTTCAACTAAAGAACATTTATCAAGACAATTGCACATTATTGATAAAACAAATAACTAAGAAATTAGATAATGACAATATAAGGTATAAATTCAGAGAAGAAGTTTGATTGTATATTTTTTTTGTCAGATATTTTACATATTTACTGTTCGACAATTGCACATGCCTTAAAAACAATGACATTTAAAGTTATGCCAATAATTTTGTACAAAATACACTGTCATTACTTTGAAATATTTGGTTTCAATATTGTTTAACTTACAAGTGTTTTCTATTTAATAAAAGATAAAAAGCCTCGTTGGACTCATATTTAAAGAATTAAGAGTCACTGAGATTTTTGTGGATTAGTATTTAGTCAAGTAATTGAATTACGTATTAAAGGGCATATTTGACCCCTTTTTTATATTTAATATAAGTCTTTTGTGTCAACAGAATTTGTCTGTAAATTTTCAGCTCAAAATACCCATCAGATTAATTATAGCTGTCTAAAGTCTTTGTATTATAGCTCTAAACAGCTTTTTGCTGTTTTTGGTACTGGGCCTTTAAGGATAGTCCTCCCCGCCCACCGTTCCCACGTGCCCGTCAACATGCCTCAATCTCCGCCCTCGGCTGCATCAGACAGACAGACGCAACAGGAACAGATGTAAAGGCAGCAGATCTCACTACGTTTGAGAAAAACTACAGTACGAACATTACCACTGACTGTTTGATGTGTTTGTTGAGGAGTTGCAATAATGAGTCACACAAAATGTAGTTACAAAGTTGAAGCATGCACGCATGCACGCACACACACACATACACACACACACCTACACACACACACGCACACACACACACACACACACACACACACACACACACACACACACACAGACAGACAGACAGACAGCGCGCACGTTGAGCTTTGCACTGCCTTTGCAAGCAAATGTGAAAGGATACAGGTTAACATTCACTGCTGTATGGATATCTGTTATGTTAATGTACAAAATAAACCTGATTTAATGTCAACAAACCCAGATTGAATTGTTTTTTTGCTGACACACGGCTGTGGTGATGAAGTAAAGCTGAGGTGAATCGCTGTAGATCATTACAAACATGCACTGTTTTAAACACGTGTTAAACTTGTGAAACTCACTCTTGATCACATTTGATGATGATTGATGATCCTAGCAAACTTCCCGGTTGTTTTGCGCACGTCCTGTCTTGTTGATATGATTATACACGTTACTATGGACACATGTTAATACGCAGCTGTCAATCAATTCGGTGGGCGGGGGGACCACACTCCTACATCAAGTTGCGGTCGATCTCAAAACCGATCCAATTGGTTCACCGTTTTTATGCTGTTAAATTGAAAAAAAAAAGGACTGGGTGAGTATATATCACCCCAGCATGATGGTCTATACACTATACCTACACATATGTCTGTCCAAACAGCTTAAAAAGCTGATTTTTTTTTTTTAAATAGGTGCCCTTTAAGTAATTAAGTTAGTTTTCATACTAAGTAATTAAAAAAGTAATTTAAATACAATTGTACAATTGATTAGTAATCAATTACTTTTTTTAACTTACTGTACACAACTATTTTAATGTGTTTCGCATCATAGCATTCACTTATTCTGTTTGGTAAACACAGGTCCTTGATTTAATAAAAGAATCTAGGACACCTTGTGTCTCATAAAACATTCTTGACATGTAGTGCAGTTGCCACGCAAATTTAGTTCCTGTAGACGAATCCAAAACTAGGACATATATGTGACTTCTGAATGTTTTGGTCAGTATACACAGGATCCCTAAACGTGCTTAACCTCTGTAGTATATCAGGAAAGATGCTTGACATTTAGATCACTTGCTGGCATGTGAAGCAGAAGAGGTGTGAGCTTAGGAACTAAGAATAGATATGCTTGACAGGGAGGAACTTTTCCAGCTGAACGCAAACATTGCCCAGGAGGCCAATCAGTGACAGGCGTATGCGTGGGATTTGGAGTGCTGAGTAATACTGGTCTCAGTGTCCTCAGCTGGGCTTTTAAGCCTGAGCTTGACCCTCAGTCAAAGGGGAGTGGAAAATTCTGGAGCGTTTCCAAAAGGTCATATGCTACTTAAAGCTGATGATATGTTCAACACAACACCGAGGACCAGAATATTCAAGATCACTGATGAAGAGAGGCATTCATCCAACTGATATATCTGATATGCTGATTTGGTCCATTTGTGCTGCTAAAGGTGAATGGGGGAGGGGAAAGAAGATAAAGGAGATTTTTCTTTTGAAAGATTTTCTGGAAAATTCTGTTTTCTGGAGAAACATAAATCAATCAGTTAGATAGGTGGATAGATGGATGAATTGATGGATGGAAGAATTGAACTTTAAATCTTTTGCTTGAAGAATCGTCTGCTCACTTGTAATGTTGAATGTTGAAAACTTTTACATTCTCTATGAAGCAAAGCATTTCCCTAATACATTCTTGATTTTGACCCAAAAGCATCTTCCATCTCATATCAACTTCAAACACAAGTTTTATGTTTCCTTTTAATTTTTTTTTCTAATTTATTTTCCCTGCAATTTCTTTCCACACGCAAAATCAGTTTTTATTTTATTATATTTATTTATTTTTTGTTCATTACCATGTTCTTTGATCAACCCAGGTTCATTCTGAAAATGTACCGATATATACATTTCTGGAGATTACGAAATATGTCCAAGAGGTAAGTTTTTTGCATTTTTTGTTTTCGCAAATCAACCAGAGGCCGCTGTCGACTGACTGAATGATTGACTGACCGATCGACTGACCCACCCTCCCCCTTCCCTAAACCCAACCAATAATGTTTTCAAATGCACCGTTTGACCCACCCACCCACTTCCCTAAACCTAACAGACAGTTTTAAAAACAATCCTGAAAAAGAAAAGCCCTTGTCTGATTTTAACCACATTTTCAGATTTTACCACATTCTCACATTGTTATTTACTTATTTATTAAATTTTTTGGCTTCTGTTTTTGTCTCACTCACTTTCTGGAACCGTTCTTCATCAGACTTGAACCCCGTCGTCATGGTCAACTCTTCTCTGCATCTCAAGTCTGCCTACATACATGGCAAGCTACACTCTTAAAACAAACGGTTCTATATAGAAACAAAAATGGTTCTATCAAGCGCTTCATATATGGAACCCCAAAAAGGTTCTATATAGAACCATTTTAAGGGTTCATTAAATAGAACCCCAAATGGTTCTTTGAATTCAAGTTAGATGGTTCTATTTAGAACCATTTATGGGTTCTTTTTATTTATTAATGAATTATTGCTACTTATTAATGAATAAAAAAAAATAAAACCAATCCAGAAAATTCAAATTGTTTAAATTTATTCAATCCATTATACAAAATATTTTTTAAATAATACTTAAAATTGCACCTCTGCATACTTTGCATTGGACAGCAGATCTACCTTAACAGTTTAATGGCATTCAACAATGTAACTGTAATTTCACTTTTATATGCTTTTTTACTGTTTGAGCAAATACAGTACTTAACTTTCACACATCTAAAAGGAAGAGAAATATATCACAATGCAGATGGAAACAATACACAAACAATCAAAACATCTATTAAATAACACTACAATTTCAAAAAGTGGATGGTACATGTATGTATTTGTCATCACAACATCCATTTTTATACATAATTTTTAACCTCACAGCAAGCAGGTCACTGGTTCGAGTCCCGACTGGGCCAGTTGGCATTTTCTGTGTGGAGTTTCCAAGTTCTCCCAGTTTTCTTGTGGGTTTCTTCTGGGTGCTTCGGTTGACCCCACAGTCCAAAAGCATGTGTACAGTATAGGTGAATTGGTCATAGTGAGTGAATGTGTGTAGATGTAAGAGAATATGAGTGTTTCCAAGTGCTGGGTTGTGGCTGGAAAGGGCAGATGAATTGGTGATTCACTCCACTGTGGTGCCTCTGATAAATGAGGAAGTCGAAGGGTAGCGAGTGGGTGTTGTCCATTGTAATACTGACACTTCAGGCCTACAGTAGGTGGAATCAGGAGAGCTGTTGAATCCTGGATGGTGTAGGACCTTTGGATTTCTGTAAAACAATATTTTAATGTTGAGTACTTTTAACCAATTAACATAAGTCATCAAATAGGATTACAGTTATAATCAATAAAATTTAAGTGTGTGTGAGTGTGTTTGGAGGATATGGGATGTAATATAGGGAGTAGTTACCTTCTGCAGTTTCCTCTGCTGGTCCAATGAGACTGTCATGGAGCACTTTCTTCTTTCCTTCCCTTTTTTGGGCCATTTGTTTTAATGATGTTTCTGTGTACTTCACCAAGTTTTCAGCATCCTAAATGCAAAAAAAACATTTTGTTTTCTTCATGTGTAAGTTTCCAAATAACACATTTTCAGCAATACAAGTTCATTAAACTTGTTCATTAAAATTGAACTCAAAACGATTTGGCACACAATGTAACAGTGTTTACTCACAAGCTGTGGCACTCCAAGAAGAAAAAAACTGCTCCATTAGTTCTGCTAACCCCTCCATAATCTGTACTCTGGAAAAAGGTGTTTCAGTCGGTTATTGACTTAAGTATCTGGTGTCGCATTCCAGGTCCATCCCAATCTGAGGTAGGAAGACAGCCTTTCAGAGTGTGTAAATATGAATTTATATCACAGAATTAATCTACCTTTGACATAAACTGTATTGAACTGAACTTGCCTTGTGTTAAGTTCCTCAGAGTACAGTTCACTTCCTTTTCATCCCATCATTTTGTTTCATTTGCGAGATGATAGATGAGCTCACCACTGAAATCCTTTCATTTTTAAATTTGTTTTGCAGACATTGCAACAAATCCTGTAGGCAAGTTTACACTTTATTTCAATACATATTTTTTCTCTGCAGGACTTTTTAATAGGCAATGACCTTAATATTCTTACTGTATTAAAACAGCAGCAATAAATAATAGAACATTTTTGTGATAAATATATTATTTCAGTACCCAACAACCAAGTCTGACATATATATGTGATAAATTACAATATTTACCAGGTGTCCTTGTTGATGATAATTGTGCCACAATTATGGATGTAACGCATGTCCTTTAAGCTGGGATCTTTCCTCTTCAAAGCTACTTGTGTCCTGCAGACCAAGGTTGGGAACTTAATATAGGTCCAATTACTCTTTCTGTAATCATGAATACAATGTTAAAGTCTTTTATAGTATTCATTTCATCATGCTTAATTAATACAGTTTATTTAGATTTATGAAGATTTACAGCACAAGATTTATGAAGCAGTTGTTTCCAGGCTATTTGAAGAAAAGTAAGATACACATTAAAATATGAATTTTAAACTTATTTAGCACAATATATACATATGTAGCCTATACTTGACAAGCTTCAATATTTCACAATACATTTAGCCTGCATGTTTGTATGTCCTTCATAAATAACACCTGATCTTTCATCTATGAATTATTAAAATATGTTTAGGCTTTAAAAGGTTTCAATAATACCATTAGCGATCATCATCACTTCAGTGCGCACATAAACTCGGGCACGAAATCTCACAGGAAATCATTAAACACTGCTTACATACTGTTTATTTGTTTTCCATTTGACATGAAATTAATGCATTCAAATGTTTTACAGCAGACCATATAAACCATCATATAAAAATCGCATTATAAAACATTAATCAAATTTAACTCATATCTGGTAAGCACATTCAAATATCTATAAAGTGGTTCTCAACATATTAATTATCAAACTTATTCTCAAGTGTTGCGACTATCAGAGTGCATGTACTTCCCTTAAATATCAAATTAACTCCTATGTTTCGACAAAATCCTTTTAAAAACATGTTAGTCACTTATGCATGCTTTTTTCATTTAGGTGAGAGACCGCAACTTACCCATCAATTAAGGAATAATTTGATCATTTGCAGGGGGACTGGGTCAAAGATAGGTCACATACTCAAAAAATAAAAAAACAGAGGATAGATACTGAAAATTACACAGCCAGAAAATGTAAAAAGTTTGTCCACAGCAGAGGTCATGGTTTCAACATTAGGAGGAGAGGCAAAAGAGTAATTCTTTGACAATTACATACCGGCATCCATGTCCTAAAGAACTGATGGAAACAAACTGTGGCTGAGCTGACTTCAGGGTCCCCTTCATGGATTCAGTGAGCACAGATGGAACATTGGTACCAGCCTTTAGAAATAAAACAATGAAAACCATTGGAAAATGTTGCTGCATTAGAAACAATTTTGTTTATCACAAGCTAACACAGTAAAAACCATACCATAGGTATGATACAGTACAGCAGATTTCACACAGCACTTACTTCTAGCAACAGTTCTCCCAGATGCCGTAGGTGGAAGAAGATGAATGAGGATCTTCAGCATAGAGTAACACAGCTCATCTTGAAGAAGTGAAGATGCAGGTCACATGCAAAATAAGAATTAATTTTATTAAAATGAATTAATATGTATTTGTAATAATTACTTTATCATAAATTGAAAATTAAAATTTACATTAAGTTTTCTTGTTTAAACTATGTTTACAAAAGTGTGCACAGGCAACAGACATTTTGGCTGAAGTTCATACCATCATGCTGATTGTCAGACTTCTGTATCTGATGTCATTTTTCCTCTCCAAGGACACTTTTCCCTTGAGATTTGGAATTATGTTCCTTTCCCGTTTCCGGATAGACAAATCTTCTTTCCCATCTGCAAGCTTGGAAAATTCAATGTCTACCTTCAAAAAATAAAAAATAAAAATAACAAAGACATATTAATGTTACAATTATGAAACAAATGTCAGTGAAAAGTTCTGTTTTAGTTGAGCATCTCTATTACCAATTTATTGATGAATTTTCTGGTGAAGATTACATCCACTTAATCAGAGTAAACCACTCACTTAGCACAGTTTCATCTGGACTTAGCGAAGTGTCCACTGTATGACAACATTTCAAACTGTACATGCGTAGGTGATGGCCCATCAAAAGAAATGCTCCTGACATTAGTGATGCAAAAACAAGTTAATGTCAAGTACACTTGAGCAGCTTATATACACATTGCATTCCTTTTATAATGTAAAAACATCCTTACATGTTCCTCATTTTCACCAATTGGCTCCTGAATCCTTAACGAGGACAACAATGACACAATTTCCTTTGTTAGTGCCAGCTTTTCCGCACCCGATGGATAGCTGAAAAAAAAGTTAATAAAAAAATAGTTGCAAATGGCTCTTACAAATTGACAAACATAAAATAAACACTGATACCACTATAGACTGTTGTTAAATTTATTTAAAATATTTTTGTTAAATGTGTCATTTCATTAAATGTATAACCTATTTAAATTAATGTAATTAATTTGCAAACAAATACAGCTTACATTGACTTAAAAAAACATACTCACGTTTCTTTACGAGGTCATTGACAGCAACTTTATCAATAACCTTTCTTAAGGAAATAGACAGCGTCTTTGTCTCTTCATGTTCTCTCAGGATTGTATTTTCTTCAAGCAGTGTCAGCAATCTATTTGTGGTGCCAGTCTGAGTTTCATCTGTTCAATGACATTAAGAAATGACAAAAGTATTTTATTTATTTAAATATTTACTATTATATAATATTAAAAGTGAAAGACATTATTCATTTACCTATAATGAATGCACACTTCTTTCTGATGAATCAGGGATGTTGCTTGTAATATATTATATTTAAAAGTTGTCATGCTCCATGCCAACTGTGAATAGTTTTCTCCGTGTTTCCTTTCCGTCTATGAGCAGTTGCAAGAGCTCGGTGTAGAAGTGTTAGAGTAACTGTAATTTGTTCCTCGACTTCCATCATCTAAGTAAAAGGGAAAGAAATCCATATATACACAGCACAGTGAAAAAACAAATACATGTAACAGTGTACAACAATACAAAGCATATTTTGAATAGTATGTGACTAGACGGGTGGCCCAAAATGGCGCGCAAGGTTGATTACAATAAAGGTTTTCATATTTAGACATTTTTTTATGAATTTGCTCACACCAAGGCGCCATTTGTTGTCTGTCCGCAGCACCCAGCTAACCTTAAGTCTCGGGGCTGATATACAAATTACTGTTAAAGGGCATCATCATTAAATAGTATTATGATTACGTAACGTTATAAAATGTCTCCGGCGTGAGATAACGTTAGATAACTTCTAGGACAACAAACAAAAAACATTCTTAAGCAAGGTGGAAAAAATATTGACTGTCGTAGACGAATTGTAATTAATTTCACTCACCTGAGGCAGAGAGCTTCATATCCGACAGGGCCGTGGGAGCGATGGTTGAAAATGAACGTCACTGCGCATGCACTTAGCGCGCGCGCACAGCGCGTACATTTCACTCAGGTATACTCAAATACTTATTTTATATTGCCAACATGATAATTAAATTACATAAATACAGTAGACATCGCCCTTTGACTACAGGTAATATAAATGTGTATTTTATACAGTATGTGTACTGCTTAAATGTAGTAAAACCAAACACTATAGAAGGGGATTTTGGTTTAACACAGCCATTGTGTAAACAGCTAAGCACAATATTAACACAGTGTGTCTGTAGCAACACAAGATGTGTGACGAACTGTTTAACACATATTTTGTGTTAATTTTTAACACATCATTTTTAAGAGTGAAGTTATCATGATTATTAGTTTAAAATAAATTATTAAACTATAACAACACACTGAACAGTCTAAATAAACGTATTATTTTATTTATTTCACAAAATAATTCGTAATAAATGTTAAATATTAAGCATATATAAATATTAGTTATATGGTAATGTTCAAACCTGCATGAAACAAAAATCCCATCATACATTGATTAGGTTTTTGACCATAGCGGCCATTTTATTAGGTTTTGACTCGAAAAGCTTTGTCTCTCTGTGTTATAGCTTATAATTATTTTATAATCTTTACTATATAAGTATGTTATAAATCATAAATTATAGAACCATTTTAATCAAAAAGGTTCTTTGCACTCAAAGGGTTCTAAATAGAACCATTTTTTGGGTAAAAGGTTCTACTGGCCAAGTATAGAACCCTAGGGTTCTATATAGAACCTCAAGGAACTTTTTTTTTTAGAGTGTACTTGACAAATTGGTTACAGCGGGAAAGCCGTCCACACAGAGGCAAGCGGTCAGCTACCGCCTTATCGGCTCATAGCGGTCATTTTAAAGATGAAATGCAGCCATATACACTTCTGGCTACATAATTCACGATCTCCTGAAATTTATATAGGGCTACGTTTTTAGAATGAGCCTGTGTTGTCTTATATGGAGTCTGAACTCCCCAATATTAGCAGAATGACTAGACTATTGTATATTGCTGTTCATCTAAAGGCTTTTCAGTTTTCAAACATGTTCATATGCATTTGTTTACAACATTTGCCTTCATTCAACAACAGTGTGTTTCCCAAATGCATTTCTGTGGGCTTTCAAAAGTGTCTTTCTGTCTAATATTATTTCCAACACCAGTTTTATACCCATTTTTTGTTGCAGTTTCTTTTTAAATTTCATTATATATTTGCTCACAAAAGACTTTTGTGAAAGCTTTGTAATAAACTCACTAAAAGTAGCCAAACGAATAGACCAAATCTGTCTCAAAGGATTTTAAATGCATTCACTCAATGAAGAGATAAACTTGTTTACTTATTTAATCATTTGTGCTAGACAACAGCATGATAAAAGGTGGAATTTTAATCAGCCACTTGTTTGCCAGAGTGTCGTGTTCAATCAGAGAGCTTCAGTGCTGTTGGTTTTGAACATGCAAACTTCCGAAAGCTCTCAACATTACGTTTTAAGATGTATTACAGATAAAAGACACTGTGAGAGAGGTTTACATTTATTTACAGGCTAGACTCCAAGCTTAATGCATATTATTCTACATACTGTACAGACCAAATGTTAATAGAAATTATTAGCTGCAGTAGATGCTAATGGTAGTGTTTGGCAAAATTTTCAGGGAAAAACCCACAAGACTATATAAGGTAAGAAGATAAAGATATAACAAGTCATGGTAATCTGAATGGTGTTTTGGCAATTAATCAATTCATTTAAATAAGCTTGAAGCTATTGGTTTATTAGTGCATTTCAAGTAAAATTCACTATAAACAATATGGTGCTTGGAATTATATTGGCCTGCATTGTGACTTTAATCAATTGTAATGCCTACAGTAAAGTTATTTTAGCTACCAATTGCTTTTATCTAAAGCAACTTACAAGAGACGAATTATGAGGATAATCTCCCTGAGCCCAGTGTGAAGTGTTTAACTCACTTGCACATGGTCACAGCTAATTGCTCTCTCCTTAAGGGAATCTAAACAGCAGCCTCCCAGTAATTAATCCTGAGCTTTAACCACCACACCACAATATCATATTACATACAGAATGATTGACAGCATTATTCATTCATTCATTCATTCATTTTCTTTTCGGCTTAGTCCCTTTATTAATCCGGGGTCGCCGCAGCAGAATGAACTGCCAACTTATCCAGCATTTGTTTTACGCAGCGGATGCCCTTCCTGCTGCAACCCATCTCTGGGAAATGACAGCATTATCTCAGGAATAATTGATGATGGGACATATATAAAAAATAATGCACATCTGAGGTTTGATGAAACCACAATACAAATCGAAATAAGTATTATACCCATCTAACAAAGAAATGTAGCAGTTTTACATTATCAAAGTGGCTAATTATGAATTAATATGATTTTGTTTGTACAAAATCTCATGATTTTTTAAAAGGAGGGTTTCCCTCAACTCCTAAACCAGCCATCATTGGGATCATACTTTAATTTACAAATTAGATCATATGAATTAGCCGCTAAATCAAAAAGTTATAGCATTTGTTGTTTACCTCAGCTCAGCATCATTTTTATTAACGCTTTACTTGAAGGGGTGCTCATAAGACTGTCATTCAACTTTTACAATCACAACATGCCACATGAACGGAATTGAGATTTTATGTATGCTTATAACAACTGTCATTAAGTGACTTTATGCAAAAATTGCATTGTTTGTGAGACAATTTGACATAAACATATACATCACGACCTGTTTTTGTCTTTGTCATAAAAGACATTGTCACTGTGTTTGTCTTTGACATTACAGAGACAAAAAAATACTTGTCATAAATCTGTCATAAACATGACTGTCATTAAGCCATTATTGGCTGACTTTGTCTTTAAAGTCTCAGCAATTTTAACAACGCTGTTAAAAATGATTTGACAGCATAATGACACATTTAATGAGACATTTTAATGACAAATACAGTTTGATCCACTAAAAATATTCATGACACAATTTAATGCCTTGTGAGAATCATGTTTATGACAGATTGATGACAAGTTATGTTGTCTTGGTAATGTCAAGTTGTCACATCAAAGATGAAGACTGGTCGAGATGTATTAGTTTGTCAAGTTGTCATAACAAACAATGTCATCTTTTGTCATATTTTATCATTTCTCATGACAACGCCATAATAACACTGATGAAGATCGTTTCTTTATTTGCCAGTGTTTTTTGTAATTGCATGTGCTTTCTTAAATTGCAGCGTTTTAAGCTCTCTCGGCCACCGTAATTAAGTGGAAAAATATTAAATTAAATTTTTATTTAAAATATTTATTTGCTTAGTGTTTTGTGGGTTTTGCTGTCATAGCCTGAAATAACTTGATATGTATTGTGGTCAAAACCAGCCAGTAGCATAAAGTAACTTGTTTCTGTACACTTAAAAAAGTTTATCAACCAATCAAAATTAAGCGTTGAACCCTCATGTTGTATGAAATACTCTGAGTGTGCAGCACTTGTGTAAAAAAGCAGAATATCATTATTCCATTTTGCGACAAAGGTTTAATGACCTTGGATCAGGAGATTCAACTGTTCCGGATGAATGGCTCAAATCTCGTTTGCTGTGATGCTTCTAATGGAAGAAGCCTGTAATGCAGCACAGATGCCAGTTCTTGACTGAAAGGGCCTTTTTCCTCATAGACTTGGTTGTTTTCTTCTAACACACGATTTGAATTACTGCATCACCTTCATTACTCTGAGCACAATACCATGATTGTGGAATAATCTTTTGCTGTTTGTTTGTAATTTGGTTCAATCCAGTTTTAACTCTGCTATCGTTGAGAGTTACAAACTTATTGCAAAACCAAATAATGTTTTATGAGTAATGATAACTGAATAAGAATGCATGGATATATCCTCAAAACAAATATTTTACTTGTATATTGTTTTTGTTGCGATGGTAAATATGATATTTAAATATTAAATGTGTTGGTAACACTTTACAATAAGGTTCATTAGTTAATGTGTTTACTAACATGAACTTATCTTGAACAACACTTGTAAAGCAATTATTAATCATAATTGAAAATTTACTAATGCATTATTAACATCAAAGTCCTTAACATTAGTAATAGTTAACATGAACGAACAATGAACAACTGTATTTTCATTAACTAACGTTAACTAACATGAACAAATACTGTAGTAAATGTATTGTTCATTGTTTGTTCATGTAAGTAAATGCATTAATTAACACTAACTAATGAAGCTTATTGTAAAGTGTGACCAATATGTTATATGTGTGCATTTAAATGCACTTTTTTGCTTTAATGGCTGCAGCACAAACTCTGTGTTCTTCTGTATTATTTGAGAATGATCTAAAGGTTTCATCAGATTAAAAAAAACGCACCTGACTATGTGCACAGTCACATGATCAGTATCACAAATTTAATCATTTGATTTGTAACCAAGAAATCAAATCTGCAAAATCTGACACAACGTCTCGTAGTTTATTTATACATTTAAATAATACTCTACATTTTTTGTTTGTTTTACCCTGCTGCTTTATATAGCAGCGTGCATTGTGATGAAAATCTTAACAAAAACTTTGTCTTTTCCCTCCCACACACACACATAAAAAAACTGCTCATCAATAAGTTAAACAACATCTGGTTAATGATTGTTTCTGTCAAGAGTAAACTATTGGTTTGCTTCAAGCCAAACTTCCCTTGCCTCTGACAGCAAATGTTTGTCAGATATCTCAAAAGCACTCAGCCTGTTATTGGAAATGAACTCTTCATTCATTTAAACCAATTTGTGCTCAATAGCTGTCTGTTCACAACACTTTGTTTTTTAATATTTATTGTTATTATTATTGGCAAAACAGCTATTTTTTGATTCAGAACAACTGTAGTTTGTCCTGCTGTTAAATCTTAGTGACTTTATATTTCAAACTGTTTATTTAAATGAAAACATTAGAATTCATTCATTTTCATTCGGCTTTCCTTCCCTTCAGTCATTAGTGGCTGCCACAGTGGAATGAGCCACCAATTTATCCAGCATACACAGCGGATGCCCTTCCACCTGCAACCCAGTACTGGGAAACATCCATACACTCATTCACACATATACACTACAGTCAATTTAGTTTATTCAATTCACCTATAGAGCATGTCTATTGGACTGTGGGAGGATACTCCACACAGAAATGTAAACTGACCCAGCAAAGGCTTGAACCAGTGACCTTCTTGCTGTGAGGCGAACGTGCTACTCACTACGCCTCCGTGGAGCCCACATATAATATTGTATATATATATAATTTGTATATATAATTATTAATAACATGAATGAATTATGGGGGTAACATGGTGGCTCAGTGGTTAGCACTGTTGCCTCACAGCAAAAAGGTTGCTGAATTGAATTCCGACTGGGTCAGTTGGCATTTCTGTGTGGAGTTTGCATGTTCTCCCCGTGGTGGTGTGGGTTTACTGTGGGTGCGCCGGTTTCCCCCACAAGTCCAAAGACATGTGGTATAGGTGAATTGGGTAGGCTAAATTGTCAGTAGTGTATGAGTGTGAATGGATGTGTATGGATGTTTCCCAGAGATGGGTTGTGGCTGGAGGGGCATCCGCTGCGTAAAACATATGCTGGATAAGTTGGCGGTTCATTACGCTGTGGCGACCCCGGATTAATAAAGGGACAAAGTTGAAAAGAAAATGAATGAATGTTATATGTTTTTTAATAATCCCTTGGTTGAAAGGCTACTAAAAAATTATACTCAAGGAAAAGTACAAATAATTGCTAAAATAATTGTATGGTGCAAGATAGAGTGAAAGAATTTCATCTAAATACTACTCAAAAGTATGACTAAAATGTCTCCTTTCTAGATGTAGCAAGCAGTGAGAGGTGAAATTTACGCTTTAAAAAAAAATTCCCCTTAGACACTGCAAATTAAAAATGTAGCTTCTATCAGTTCCTTTTTCTTTTGTTAATGCTTATCATGCACTATAAACCCTGATTTACCAGCTACGAGTATCTAGCAGTTGGCACGCAAACCAAGCTCATGCAGCACTGATATTAGACATGCAATTTGTGAATGTCTCTGAAATCAACATTCTCTAGTGAATGTAGTTGTCGTTTAAGGATATTTGGTGCTTTTGTCATCGTACAGTAAACATTCTTCATATGCTCATCAGTGTCATGCAGTCTGAACAGTCTCTCAGCGTTGTGTGTATCTTATACACTTTTTATGCTTCCATGTTTGCTATATTGATAGTTGTCACTGAGCATCTTGACATCAATCTTTCTGCAGGATACAGGATTTGATTGCTCGGCTCTTATTATTCTACATAGACAATCACAATAGAAACAAATAAACACGAGCAATTCCAGTGTTATGGATGTGACATTTGCTGTAAAATCTCAAAACATAAATTCCCAGAGAAACTACATGTAAACATTATATTGAAACATCGGTCCCACTTTATATTAAGTGGCCTTAACTACTATGTACCTGCATCCAAAAAAATAAAAAATATGATGTGCTTACTGTGTTCATAATGTATTCAGATCACTTCTGATACTATTGAGGTGGGATAGGTTAAAGTGTAAGGGATGGTCAATAGTGTAATTAAAGATGTAATTACAGAAATGAATTACAGATGTAACATGCATGTAATCAACCATAAGTACAATGTTAAAACATGTATTTACACAATAAGTACACTGTAACAAATTATTAATTGCAGTGTAAGTACATATTAATTAATATCACTTAATGTGAAGTGGGACCAAAAAATCTGTTTACGTTTTGAATCTGTAAATATTTTCTAGATTTTAAATAAGGAAAATAAACGTGTTATGGGTGTGACGAAAAAAGTTGGCGAGTTTACAGTATACAATAAACTTTGTAGAAATTCTCTGAATTAAACTGCGCAACCTAAAAGCAATAATGCTAATCTAAAGAATAAAAGGGAACAAAAACAATTGATTTTATGTTATTTGACATTTTTTGGCTATTAGGAAAAAGATGCAACATATTTAAAATTGTGTGATTTTGGTAAATCAAATAGAATTCTTTGAAAATATCAACAGAGACATTTTGAATGTTTTTAAAGCACTGTAAAATACTTGCACAACAAGCACAGAAATGGTTTCGCTAACTTCGCTAACTTCTTTTCATGGCAAGGTTGACATTTGCATGGAATTGCTCATAAAGCAGTGGCTGCAGGTTGAAGGAAAATAACATAGTAAAGACAAACTGAGACAAAATACTCAATTACAGTAAGTTGTTACTTTATACCACTGGTTGTTCTAGTTTCTTGTCTCCACTGACTTCCATACACTGTAGTGAAATATCGTAAAATATCTGTTAATAGTTTTCATAGTTTGGGATTCACAAGTGTTTTCCGTGTATATGCGACTGTGAATTGCATTATAGGATCTTGTTCTGTGGGCGATGCAGTGGTGCAGTAGGTAGTGCTGTCGCCTCACAGCAAGAGGGTCACTGATCGAGCCTCGGCTGGGCCAGTTGGCGTTTCTGTGTGGAGTTTGCATGTTCTCCCTGCATTTGTGTGGGTTTCTTCCGGGTGTCCGGTTTCCCCCACAGTCTAAAGACATGCGCTACAGGTGAATTGGGTAAGCTTAATTGTCTGTAGTATATGAGTGTGAATGATAGTGTATGGATGTTTCCCAGAGATGGATTGCAGCTGGAAGGGCATCTGCTGCGTAAAACATGTGCTGGATAAGTTGGTGGTTAATTCCGCTGTGGTGACCCCGGATAAATAAAGGGACTAAGCCAAAAAGAAAATGAATAAATGAATGAATGATCTTTATCTGTATTCTGTTGACTTTTGATGTTGAAAATTCAGCTCTACAGTTTAAAAGTTTATAACTTTTATTGACATTTAGTTGTTGTAAAAAATAATATAATGAATAACAAATAATATATAGAGAAATAAGTCTGTAAAATAACAGAAAATGTACTGGGAGTCTATTACAAGGTTTTTGTATCGTGGTATACAATACCAACCCAGACAATGTTTCACTTTAAACTATTAAAAATGTTAGTAAAAGTCACTTTTTCAAACTTTTCAAGGTTAAAAGTTGTTGGAAGAAAGATCCAGGTCCCATAATGCAATTCAAAAGCATAAATAACTGCTAATTTACAGATATTATTTAGTGTATTATACATATTTTTCCTTTTTGAGTGAACTTTTCTTTCAAGATAAAGCAGTAGACATAAAACATGACATTTTTTAAATAAACAGAAGTTCACTTCTCGTAGAAACATTAGGTTTTATTTCTAAAAGGAACACAAGAGTATAGTACAGCATTCTTTCGTACAAACATCTTTCTTTGCAGTAGAAAAAAATACGTAGGCATACACTGTCTCGCGTAGGCCTCTGTTTACATTCAACCTGCATAATCCCTCTCCGCAGTTACAGCAGCTTACGGTTCACCACAGTCCACAATCACCTTCGTTCAAGGCATCAACCTGTGTTTCTATTGCAGCAAAAAGGGGGGAAACAGTCATGAAAAACACAAGAACCTCATTCAAGATAGTTGTCCTCTTTAGCCATTCTTCCTCACATTCTAGGGTCTCCTTCAAGTTACGTCCAACGTCCCTCATCTTCCATCTCCAAATAACACTGGAGAGTTTCACACACCATGGGTCATAAATCACAACGCAGCACACACAAGAGCATAGCAGCAAAAATGATGTAGGAAAGAAGTGTAAAATACCTTGAAACGGCAGTTTTAAAAAAGTACAACAAACATAGGAAATAGCAACAGCAGGGATTTAGCACTTAACGGGCATCATAATCTCATGGACTCCCTCATGATTAGTGCATTCATTAGAAAGTGACTGATAAACTGGTGCTATCAAATGAGACACATAAACTTCAATATGAAGCAATCTCATTTTGTTCCAGATTATTCCACTTCCATAATCTGAGCATTACATACAGTATGCGCCGATTCATTTTCCATTAAAGGGACGGTTCACCCATAATTCAAAATTTAGTCATTATTTACTAGCTTTCATGTTGTTTTAAATATGTACACAGCTTCTTTTTTCCTCTGCATAACACAAAAGAAGATATACAAGTACTGTTTTATTTCTAATATGAACGTCAGCAGGGCAGGTTTGGAATGAAGTTTAAAGCAAGTGACACAACATTCATGTTTGGGTGAACTATACCTTTAAGGATGATTTCAATTATTATTATTAACATCCAGTCACATTTCAAAAGCAATCGTTTTAACAGCAAAGTTGTTACCCTTCGGGGTAACGAAGTAGTTTTGAGGAAGAATCTAGTTGTTCACTTTATACAAAGACATTTGGAAAGCTATCCAAAGAAACTATGCCATTGTATTACAGTTAATCACAGAATAACACAAAGGAAGGCATCTATGTTAAGCAAATTATTGGCTTACCCCATGTCAGATCTACAAAACAGCATATGTAGTGTGCTACAAAATTAGAAAAAAAAAAAAAACATTCTGAAAAACTGCCATAAGATTAACATGGTTAGTCCCAGGTTTGCATAATTTAAAAGCCCAAACATTTTATTTTAAGCTAAATGTTTATCTTGAAAACATACACCGACACTGAATTGATGGCCAAAACAGACGTTCTTTTCAGTACTTCATTGCTCATTTCGACTCTTCTGGCTTTTCAGAAATCCATTCTGAAAGGAACCAATACTCTCCCTGCATTTGTCCTTGTTACGCCGACCAGTTCGTAGGTACGTGTTGAATCGTCACCAGTAGGGGGTGTTGTTCTCTATATGACCCCAGCTTTGCCACTCGGGGAAGAATCCACTAGATGTTCTCGGACTCCCAAACTGGTCAAATTCCATCTCTGGCCGTTTCCCTTGAGCCTTGAAATCTGTAGTGGTGTTTTGGGTGACACTGGCCTGACTGGAGTCGCTCTCTGTATGTACCAGCTTGTAATTTTTCCCATCGTTATTATCCCAGTATGTTGTATCGTGAGTTTTGTAGGATATGCAGAACTCCACTTGCTCATGTGGAGCCACAAAACTTGGAAGGTCGATGGAAAAGGAGAAGGTGTCAACGTCCTCACATCCATAAACATTATTCATGTACGTACAGGGAATGTCAGTGTAGCTTTTCCATGAATCAAAAGTTATTCGAACATGGACAACCTTCTCGAAGCTTACGTTACTCACTTTCACTGTGCCAGTGACCGATCTATCCTGAATTACACAGTTTTCTAAGCATACCAGGTTCTTTTTTAGGCGGTTCCGGAAGTCCAAATAGTCGGCGGCAGGTTGAGGGAAGCCTAAACTGAAACTCTTCTCCTTCTCTGCTTTCAGGCCAACAATGGCATCCTCCAGATCTGATAATTCAAACTGCAGGTCTAACATGAGGTCTTCCTCGAATTCCTTGAACACATGCACTGCCGTCAGAGACATGCCTTTGGAGTCAGCAAAAACCACTTTCTTTTTAGCTTTGGTCTCAGGACTCTTCCATGTTATGTTGGCTGTGTCATCATCTGTCTTGGAGCTGATGCAGGATCGCAGAGGTTTGTACTGGTTGACAAGGTTCCTGGATTTGCAGTCCTCATATGATGTGAGGAAACTGCGAAGAGGCGGCGAATGGGCCAGACAGATTCTCATTGCCACATCCACAGGCATAATTGGACTTGGCATTGGCCTGGGGTTTAGTATCTGCAGAACCCTGTGATGAAGACAATAGTGAAAAAAACACTAGAGTGACCAATTAGGCAGGAGATATGACAGTCACATAGATTAAGTCTTGGCCCAGAATGTGGAGATTAACAAACAAAATAACAGTTGCAGCTAGTTTGCACTGTTTTAGAGTACATGTTTAGAGCCATATCTGCTGATTTGAGCTTAAACAGATTAAATTAGATTCTTATAAATGATCAAATAGTTGATTTTTCAATCACTGCCAGTAATTTTTTTTTTTTTTTAATGTTACTTGTACATTAGACAACATATCAAACAATATGACAATTGCATATTCTAATGTAATTAGTGAAAATAACTAGTCTTAGTTACACATCATCTAGTTCATCATTGACACTAGAAACGACACTAATAAAATTAAGAGTTATTACTAACAATTTAACAGATATATGAATAAAACTGACAGTAAAATATGCTGCAGCAAAAGCAATAGAATATTTACCTTGTCTACTTGGATAATACAGTAAACAGCAGGATCAATAATAAAAGTAATACAATTTAAAGCAATTTTATTGTGACAAACTAAATGGTAGCATCTCTACTCGAACAAAAAGCCAAAGGTAACTGATGAACACACTAAAACAGTTTTAAAAAGTTAAGAAATCACGGCAACCAGCTATGAAATATAAGTAGAAACACAAATTAGTTACTTAAATCAAGCACAAAACAGCTTGACTTCGCCATTATTTGATTATTTAAACAAACAATATTTTAAACCGAATCTAAATGATTAATACTATTCAGAGAAACCCATTCTTTACACTTTTCAAGCATGATAAAGTCCTTCGATGAATTGTGACGCACTCTGTATTCTTACCTGGTGCAATTCATTGAAACCCGTGGTTGGTTTCCAAAACGTCTCAAACGGTTTGTTCTGCTGTAGTTTGATGAAGCACTGATTTCTCCTACGTGCCTTTAAATGATATTTAAAAACGTTTCGACCAGCACCATAACTAAAATCCCGCTGAAGAACAGTGGTTTGTTGCGGCACGCCCCCTTCACGGTCCAGCCGTACTGCAAAAGTCAAGAGCGTTCAGCCGGTACATCAAGCCTCTGCGCGCATTGGCTTACTGTAACCCATCCTGACAGCCAATGAGAGAGCGCGAGAGCGAGGCGCTTGAGCAATCAGCGCTCAGAAAAGAATCAGTCGTATCGCGCGTGCTAAGGGAGATCAGCCCAGCAAAGAGAGAGGGAGAGAGAAAGAGAGAGAGAGACACACAGAGAGAGAGAGAGGCGGGAGAAAAGCTCATCCAAATTTAGACAGCCTGTGAAAGTCCTGCGAAGCGGTGACGCGCGACCTGTGGATTACAGTAATTTCCGTTCTGCATTTCCTTTTTTTGTTATTTATAAAGATCTGAGGCTTTATGGTTTTTACACTTTTAAATAGGTTTATTTTTTATTATTTTGTGTCAGTCTAGGTTTACTTATGAAATAAAACAAACAAACAAACGAACGAACAAACAAACAAACAAACAAACAAACAAACAAACAAACAAACAAACAAAAATGATTCAAAAATACAATGAGAAACTGGAAATTTGGGGAATTTCGGGTATTCTAATTGTGCTCATTTTAACAATATTTCAATATAACGCTTTCAAGCCATGGCACAATCACATAGAACAAAATGTGACATATTCAAATTCTGCTGAGACTTTAAGACTTGAAAAGAGGGAGAATAGTGTCATTATTCAAGTTCAAGTCAGTTTGTGAGAGTCTGGTTTCAATCGTGGGAAACTGCAGATGTTGCAAATTGTGAAACAAATATGAATCCACTATAAAACAGATCTGTAATCAGCCAGAATACTAATAGTTATCATGTCTAATACTTATTATGTATTTTTAAACCTCAGTTAAGCAAGTCAAATGTAACTGTGCGCAAGGAACCCAGACTTCATCAAGTGACCAAATTGACCAAATTTGTGCCATGTTGAAATTATTAAAAAAATAATAATAATCATAAATGTAATCACATAATCATCAATAAGCTTGAATGAAAAAAAAGTGAAATCAGATTATGTAATAGAGTATTTTTTACAAAATGGCAGTCTGTCATTTGTAAAACATTTGAGTGTTAAACATTCATGAAGCTGTCATGATCTGGTGCTGTTACAGTAGACGGTCAATATGCTGTATGTTGCAACGACAGCAGCCTATTGAGTAATGTGACCTACATTAGCAAAATCCATATCGCAACATTTTACAGTGTATAATGCATTTATTGATTACTTATGATAAGAATGGACAAATATTGCTGACGTAGTGCTCCATAATTAGTTAGCATTATTGATACATTTGGGTACAAATGAAACAACACAGAGTATATTCTACTAGTTTTAGAAAAGTAGATGTTTAATTTTCTATTTAAGTTCTGTTCACTGCATTTTTTTTGATCCAACGTTCACCAAACGCAGTACAATTTCGAAATATTTTTACTAAATATAAATATATAAACACTAAATATATTTTAAAATACAATTTTGTTCATGTTTGTGATGATTTCAAAGATGATTTTTCATAATCATTACTCCAAATACATGATCTTTCAGAAATCATTCAGAATTTCTAATTTGCTGTTCCCAAACATTTTAGATTATTCAGCTAGTAGAATTTGCAGCTTTCTTTAATGAATAGAATGTTCAGAGGAACAACATTTTTTTGTCAAATACAAATCTTTTCACATTGTACTATAAATTCTTCATCATCGGCTATTATTAATTGTAAGCATCTTAGCTAAATAAAATTTGAATTTCTATAATATCTTTACCAATAAAGGGTATACAATGATATTATGTTATACTGTATAATGTTGCAAGCTTTTAATGTCAGATGAATCCTTATAAAATGCAACTGTTAATGAATATTGTTAATAGCAACAACCACAACAACAAATGTTTCTTGAACATTTTAAAATCACATTTTAAAACATATTCAAAAAAAATAAATAAAACATTTTAAATTGTAAAACTATTCCAACTTTTACTGTTTTTGCTGTACTTTGGATCAAACAAACACTGATCAAAACGTAGTTAAATTTAAATGTAAAATAATTAAGAGGACATATTTTAGTAGGTTGTTTGTTAAACATATTTACTTTGGGTTAGATAAGGAGCAGGGATAACATCAATAAACTTCCCTAAAGTACTCAGTTTATTTTATTTTCAATTTAAATAAAAATCAATCTCAACATAAGTGACTCATTTAAGCACTACAAATATAACAATGTTTTCACACACACAAAAATTAAGTTTTAAAATTATGTCTGTACAAAATACAATATATTTTAGCTATAAGGCTTCTTTTGAGACACCCGAGTCTATCTGAACACTTAGCCTCTACTGTATCTCAAGAGTGGAAACTTCAAGCAACTATTGGTCCATTAACCACACTTGCAAAACAGGAAGCCACAAACAGAATGCTGAAAAAAACCCAACACTAATCAAATCTGTTTACTCTGTTAATGATAATGGTCCTTGATGATGACCAGTGAGAGCTAATTTACCTCTATAATTAAGAATTAAGGAGGGTTTCTTGAGTTTCTTTTTATCCAGAAATTTAAGCTTCATATTGTTTGTGCACTCATTGAGAGTACCCAACTTAACCAGTATGTTGTTTACTATTTTGAGCATTCGTATGTAAAACAATATGCATATATCAGATGCTAAAATGAGTGAATGTTGTTAGTAATGGATGATTTCCTTAGGTTAAAAAAAAACAATACAGGGTGTGTTTGCTTGATATCAGCAGTCATGCAAACATAAGGGAAAGCAAGTGCGCAACAAGATAGAACTTGCAAGGATTTCTTAAAATAAAAAAGACGGGACTGCACACAAATATGACCGATATGTATGACACACAACTGAGTTTAAAAGGTTTTATGCTTTACTTCCTCTGACCTGAAGAACTAAAATGTGGGCATTTTCACATGTGGCAATATTTACAGAGCTATTGCAAGAGTAGAGAACAAACCAAAGAAATCAAGAATGTATTGCAGACTAAAATCTTAATGACATACTCTTATAAATGTCGCATTCACACAATCTTGTCAAACAACTTAGAATAAGTACTTAAAAGACTCATTATCCTTTGTTTTGTTTTGTTTTGAAAGAGGTTTAAATCTAGAACTAGCGAGACCACTAAAGCCCATTACCACCATCTGCTGGACTGATGTACTAATAGTCAATGCAAATAATAGCACTGGAATTTGTTACACAAGATTTGTTAGCATTTAAACGTACTAATTAAATACTGTAGCCTATATGAGTCAAAGATAAGATCTCTTGTTTTGGCATCCAGATTAAATGCTAATAATTTTAATTAATGTTCCATATTTTTTTTTTATCTAAAAATAAAACTATGAAAACTGTAGAGTTCAGATGTGAAAGCCTTTAAGTAAAATTTTCTTCTAAAATAAGTAGATTTTTCTCAGCCTTGTTTGTAGAAGTTCAGTTAATTCACTTTTATGGCAAAGAATAGGTCAAATTATTTTGTCTTTAAAGTGAAATAACTAAACGGGCTCATTTTAGAAGAAAAGTTTAGATAGCACAAACAACTCTTCAAATTTTCATTTATTGTCATTTAACATGACAAATAAATATTAATACAAATGCAATCACAAATCCTTTTGATCTACCTACAAAAATATATAAAATAACAAGTGATCATTGTAAATTTGTATATATTGTTGTTAATAATTAGAACTGGCACAACACGATTAAAATGGTGGACAAATGGACAAACCTGCTTTTTGAGGTACAGTGACAAAGTCTAATATATATATATATATATATATATATAAATTTTTTTCCTTTTTAATATTTTCCAAATTATGTTTAACAGAGCAAGGAAATTTTCACAGTATGTCTGATAATATTTTTTCTTCTGGAGAAAGTTTTATTTGTTTTGTTTCGGCTAGAATAAAAGCAGTTTAAAACATTTTTAAACCCATTTTAAGGTTAAAATTATTAGCCCGTTTAAGCTATTTTTTCAATAGTCCACAGAACTAACCATCGTTATACAATAACTTGCCTAATTACCCTAACCTGCTTAGTTAACCTAATTAACCTAGTTAAGCCTTTAAATGTCACGTTAAGCTGTATAGAAGTGTCTTAAAAAGGTCTAATAAAATATTATTTACTGTCATCATGGCAAAGATAAAATAAATCAGTGATTAGAAATGAATTATTAAAACCATTATGTTTAGAAATGTGTTGGAAAAAAAATCTTCTCTGAGTTAAACATAAATTGGGGGAAAAAATAAACAGAGAGCTAATAATTCAGGAGGGCTAATAATTCTGACTTCAGTTGTAAAAAATAAAAAAGATTCTGCTAAAGCATTCTTAAAAAATATTATAATGTCATCAAATGATTCTTGTACTAAATATGTCATACTGACATAATTTTAAAAATACTATAAAATGGTATTTTAGTTTGTGCCTGCTTTAAAATGTGAACTTAGAACTTATATTAAACATTATGAATAAAACATTCAACATTTATGTTCTTTTAATGCAATAAATAATTAAATAAATAAATAAGCAAACAAACATATGCAGTTTTTATTATTTTATTATAACAATTTACATTCAAAAATAATCCATATATTCTAAAAGGGTACACTTTTTGAACAGTACTACCTGTAGGTGGCCCTAAAGATATGAACATGCCTCTATGCTCTGTGACCTTGATGCAGCATTTGTCTAATTAAACTACACAGACATCAAACAGTCATCAGTTTGATACAAAAAAAGATGATTACAATCAAACTTTGATGGGCTGTGACCAAATACGAAACATTATTTTACACAGGTATAAACACTGAAATTATTTGTAAATATACAGTGTGCTTTTTTTTTTTTAAACATAATTCCCATTTACATTTGGTTAAATATTCACAGCCAGCCAGCATGGGATGAAGACACAGTAACAAGAGACCTTCACACTAAACCATTTACAGTACCTTGCAGAAACCAGCTTTGACACAGTGAATAAACCCGACAGTATACTGTCCACTCATTCAAGTGTTCCTGTCATACTTGATGTTTATTTTTGCAGCTTACTCGGCAGAAATATGAGGACAACCAAACGAATTCTTTCACATACAAGTAATACTTGCCAATACTCGCCAATACTAAGTCCATGCAAAATTTTGAAATTGGATCCAAGTTATCGGTTGGATAGCCTCTGATCCTAAAATTATTCATATATGAACATAATTCTTCACTAGCGCTGAACATCAGACCTCAATTTCAACAATTCAGATGGTACTTTTATTCTGCTTTGTATTACTTCAGTTAAACAGGGTGAGACGGAAAGTGACAGATTTCGAAAGAGGCAGAGAGGTTTATGTTTTTATCACATCATATGCAAGAGTCTGAATCTTAAAGGGATAGTTCACCTCAAAAAGAAAATGTATTCACTATTTACTCGCCCTCAAGTGCTTATTTATTTTTTAAGAAAGCTGAAAACCTGTAGGGCTCAGTGGTTAGCACTATCGGCAAAACTTCACAGCAAGAAGGTCGCTGGTTCTACTCCTGGCTGGGCCAGTTGGCATTTCCCTCAAGACATGAACTATAGGCGATTTGGAAGAACTAAATTGGCCATAGTGTATGAGTATGTGTGTGTGAATGTGAGAGTGTATCAGTGTTTTCCATTTCTGGGTTGCGACTGAAAGGGCATTCACTGTGTAAAACGTATGCCAGAATAGTTGGCGGTTCATTCCCCAGTGGCAACCCCTGATAAATAAGGGACTGAGCTGAAGGAAAATGAATGAATGAGTGAACGAATGAAAACCTGTGACCATTGACTTCTATAGTAGGAACAACAACAACAACAAAAAAATGTAAGTCAATAGTTGCAGACTTTCAGCTTTCTTCAAAACATCTTCATGTCTCATAAAGATTTATAACTAAAGATACATCTCATAAAGATTTATAACTACTTGAGGGGGAGTAAATGATGACAGAATTTTTGGGTGTTCCTTCCCTTTAAGGGAGCAGTTAGGATCAAGACCGGACCCAGCTGACAGGCACCCACTGTGGCTCCCTTTCGAGTCTTTCCAGAATAAGCCTCAGCTCTACACAGGCACTGGCAGAGTCCTCCTTTATCAGGACCCTGTCCACTAGGTGGCCATATTGCTGGTCCATCTGCTCGGCTGAATGCTTCATGTCCAGCAGGTCTTCCTCCTTTTCACAATGAATAAGAAATAGAAAAAGTCAATTTAGGAGTCGAATGATTAGGATTTAGCACAGTAGATTTAAACCTTTAAATGTGACCATGAAGCACAAAAACAGCCTTAAGCTAGTGGCATTAAAAAATAAATAAGTTTTACATTGATCGATAATTTGTTAGGATAAGACAGATAAGATATTTGGCCAAGTAACAACTATTTGAAGATATGGAGTGTGAGGGTTCCAAAACAAAATCTAAATATTGAGAAAACTGCCTTCAATAAAGTGCTTAGCAATGTACATTATTAATCCATAATTTATTTTTGTTTTACAGTGCTCAGCATAAACGAGTACACCCCTCACAGATATCTCTTTTAAATTAATATTTTCTATACAGGTATGTTACAACAAAATATTTGTGCATATACATTAGATTATTCAGTACCAAAGACAGAACTGGATGTCATGTTCCAAAAATTTATGTGATGGGAAAAATATTAAATTAAATTTTAATAAACAGGAAAAAAGGAACAGAAAAAAATTTGGTTGGAATTGTGCAGTTTGTATTTAATTTTTATTTGCAATATTTCGTCTTAATTTAAAAATAATAATTTCTTATTCCTAAATGTTCATTAACCAAACCTTATTAAAATAACTGTTGAATAAAACAGTCATGTTTAATTGTACTAAATGTAATGGGCTCTATTCACTGAGGAAGGCATATGAATTTTGATGATCACCAGTAATTGAGCAGCTGCAGATCACTGGTAAACATGCAGATCACAACGGAGTGCAAATGCGCCATTACATAGACTACAAGTTCCAATCGTGCACCACACACATGTGCAGTGAGGGAAAAAAATATTTGAACCCCAGCTGATTTTGTAAGTTTGCCCACTAACAAAGAAATGGTCAGTCTATAATTTCCATGGTAGGTTTATTTCAACAGTGAAAGACACAACAATAACAAAAAAAATTCAGAAAAATGCATTTCAAAAGAAGTTAGAAATTAATTTGCATTTCTATGAATGAAATAAGCATTTGATCCCTTTGAAAAACATACTTTAGTACTTGGTGGCAAAACCTTTGTTGGCAATCACAGAGGTCAGCCGTTTGTTGTACTTGGCCACTAGGTTTGCACACATCTCAGGGGGGATTTTGGCCCATTCCTCTTTGCAGATCCTCTCCGAGTCATTAATGTTTCGTGGCTGATGTTTGGCAACTCGAACCTTCAGCTCCCTCCTGGTCTGGAGTCACTGACTAGGCCACTCTATGACCTTAATATGCTTCTTCTTAAGCCAATCCTTTGTTGCCTTGGCCGTGTGTTTTGGATCATTGTCATGCTGGAGTACCCAAACATGATGCATTTTCAATGCCCTGACTGAGGGAAGGAGGTTCTCACCCAACATTTGACGGTACATGGCCCCATCCATCCTCCCTTTGATGCGGTGCAAAACACCCCCAAAGCATAATGTCTCCACCTCCATATTTAACGGTGGGATGGTGTTTTTGGAGTCATAGGCAGCGTTTCTCCTCCTCCAAACACGGCGAGCTGAGTTGATGCCAAAGCGCTCGATTTTGGTCACAACACTTTCACCCAGTCCTCCTCTGAATCAGTCAGATGTTCAGTGGCAAACTTCAAACGGGCTTTTTTATTTTAAAGGAACTTCATTGGAACATCTTCATTATAAGACATAAACTTCTACAGGGTCATTTAGATATCACCTGATCAGATACAACTAGCATTTATTTTCATATTACTAGACTGTATTGGATATTATAACTCATTTTGGAACCTATTTGTTAGGTTCTGCAATGTACAGTAGCTTTCAGAAAGTAGTATACTTTGCAATTGCAATTGTAACTGTACTAATTAGAGCTGTTTATTTTACTTGCCCTCAATTAATATCTTCTTAGTAATACAGTAACTGATTAGTAACATTTGGAACAAGCACTATGTACTGAATAAATGCTAGGGTCTAAAAGTAAGAATGGATATGCCAATGAATTTATAATAGTATATTAAAAATGTGTACTAGTTACAGCAGAAATAAATAATATTAGAAAAAAATAGTTGTCACTGATAAAAATATGAAGTATAGCTATAATAACACAAAATGTTGCGCACTACTGTAAGAAGTACTACTATCAAGTGCTTTTATTACAATGAATAAGTACTAGTATCCATTTAGAAGATACTACTGTAGTATGTACTCAATAAGATCCAGTAATAAATAAAGAAGAATAACTACCTCTAGTTCTTATTAAAGTACTAGTAAAGTAAAATTAATACCTTAAAATTAATATACTACAAACTAAACAATAAACACTAGTAGCCAACGAAGAAGTATATGTAGAAGAAGAATATATGAATATTATAGCATGAAAATAGATACTACTACGAATCAAAAAGGCATTCTTTAGTTATGTTAAACCAGTCTCACTGTAATGTGTCCATTGTCGCCCCTTTCTGGTGATGTGGGAGAGCTGCGCTGCCGCCGGATCTCGGGGATGCGTGGCTTTACGAAGATCACATACGGCTTAAACTCTGATGTACGAAGGATTTTCAGGGCCTGTGAATTACAAGAAAATGAATTATTTCCCAACAAATCTCTATTTACAACAGTAAGATTTAAATCCAGATTAGGGTTAGGAGAAATATGACACTTTGTGGAAGAGATCTCCTTTTACACTTACACAACCATTTACAATTACAGTTTTTTCTACTGTCTATAATACAGTATTGCTGTATTAGTAGTTGTAAATGCACAAATATCCCCATGTACCACACAGTCCTGTCAGTGTTTAATGTTCCCCTATGCTTTCCCTTTATTTGTGTTGGCCATGTGTCCCTCTTGTTTTTTCTTCTTGTTTTCAATGGTCACATCCCCTTGTATAGACCCTGTAAAGCATGACTGTGTTCACCTGTCCCTTGTGTGCTCTGTTTTCTATATATTGTGTATGCGTCCTCTATTCCATTTTCATAATAAAACGCATTGTAAAACTTGATCAAAACTGTATCAAATAGAAAATGTTTCATATTTCATAAATGTATCAAATTTTCATATTATTATATACTATATTTTATATTACTATTTAAAGTAGTTTGATTCCATGAAATAAAATCTTAATTATTCAAGTTTTGCTTTTGTGAACATTAACATGGGAATTCTTAATAATTCCTATTTTTATTCTCTCAAAACAGTATGCTTATGTTAACCTGAAATGTTATGCTTTAAATATAGTATTGGCCCTAGAGGTAAATGGAATCTAGGAAAATAGAAATAAAGGGAAGCATTGGTTTAGGCAGGTCATTCATGTCTATCTATAGGAATACAACTCTAATCATAATTTCATATGTAAGGTCCATTCAGTTGATTAATCAGCAGCTTATCGACCTTATTCTCCACGTATGAGTCGCCATTTGAATCATTTTGGCTCGAGACTTTCTGTCTCATTCACTTCCATTCATTTTTAGACGTTAAAAACGGTTCGTTATGCTGCTTTTGCAAACTGATATTTTCTTGTTATATTATTCTAATTTGTCTGTATAGTCATGCAAAACACTTGTTTGTAAAGCAAGTAGTTTGACCGTTTTCTGCCGTTTATTATTCCTAGTCATTTCTCCCATAGGCGACTGAATAAGTTCTAAATCAATCGCGAAAACGAGCGCACTTCTGCATTGAAGAATAAGGTCAATAGATTGCTCATGTGCTAATCACCCCCCTCCATCTCTAGCCTCAAATCCTTCTCTTGTCCTGTCAGGACTTGGTAATAGATCATTTGTGTTAAGTCAGACCACTGAACTTATGTTGTTGCAAAAATTGCAAAAAGTATCATATTAAAAATGAAGTACATTACTATTTTTAGGTGAACTGTCCCTTTAAGAGTGATTCTTGATGTTGCAGAGTTAAGAGGGGGAAGCACTAAAGTAAATATAGAATACACTCTGGATGTCTCCTTGGTCACAAGGCCCTCCCCAAATGGTTAGCGCTTATCACAGGCAACTGGTTTGATACGGTTTGCCTTAAGCTAGATTTGGGTAAATCTTTTACAAGACTTAAGCATAAACACATTAAAAAAACAATGGAGATCAAAAGGACTGTGAATCAGAACTATGGAGGAAAGAAAAAAATGGACAAAAATATTAACAGCATTAACAACAAAAAAATGGTTTACCTCAGGCTGAACATCTACCAGACACACTTTGTTTCTGGCCAGGACACTGCGAATTGACTCCAAACTTGTTCCATATTGGTTATTCTTATATTCACCATATTCAATAAATCTGAAAATATACAATGTATGTATCGTTTTCATTCAAATGAAATGTTCTAACACAATTATTCTATAATCATTTACATTTTTCCAAATCTTGTATGACCTACTTTTTAATTCAAAACTGATACAAGCAAAATTCCTTTGGAAATATTGAATATTTTTGCAGCTGAAAAATTCAACATGCATGTATACTCCTATGAAAGTAAATACTATTTTATTTAAATTAAAGTGTAATTTCTATACCATGGGGTTGAATACAATTTGTGCAGCCACAGTTTGCACAGTGTAGCACAACCATGGTTTAACTACATTAACCATGTTTGTTTTTAATTGTAGAAAATCTATGGATATATATATATATATATATATATATATATATATATATTTACTTAAAACTAACTATGCATGCAATGTAGTTATTTTAAAACTTTTAATTTATGAAAAAATAAATAATATATCAAATCAGACAGCTCCTTCAGTCATACCTGCATGAGAATGTTTGCCTGTGACAAATCTGCATTTTAGCATGGATAATTGACAGTGGTACAGTGTATTGCTTGCCAGATGTGTTGGATAAATGGAAATTCAGTGGTTTTTACTAGGTACGCCAACAGCAGAGAAATCTGGATGCCACTTGAAAAGTCAGATAAAGATGCCAATACTGATGTCATGCTTGGCAACTCCGGATGCGGATAATCAGATAAAGGTGATTCTCATGCAGGTCTCATCCATTGTAGCAGCTCATTGTGCATTTAACTCATGACGAAAACTGTTTACCTCTAAACAAAATTTAATTCAAACAGATTAAATCCTAACTATAGACTTTATATTATAAATTGCCTATTTTCAGTAAGATTTGCTAAATATTAAATGCCACTCTGTCTGTTTCTTTGCATTTAAATGAAGACATGCTTAACCTACAGTATGTCAGTTTTAAAGCTGTGGCTAAACAACAGCAGACTTAATAAGAATACTTTTGGAATTTGTTGACAGTCTTGTTCATAGTGCATTATATTCAGCATGTTTATTGTTGGCACTGTAAAAAAATGTAGCCAAAGTATTTGTGTTTTTAGGTGAACAATGTTCTTAACAAAATGTTACATACAGTATATGCATTGCAATACTCAGGGAAAATTCATCAACAAAGACAATAAAACTAGTTCATATAACATACTTATTAGACTGAATATCAGCATCAAAGGCCTGCTTGGAGATGAAGTGGTATTCTACACCTTCCTTCTCATGGCTCTTTCTGGGTCTTGTTGTGTCTGTTAGAAAATACATAAATCAATTTTTTAGTACATGACAGTACATACAGTCAGTTTTTAAACTTAAAGCCTGAAATAGTTTATTTAAAGGGAGGGTTCACCTAAAAAAAATGAAAATTTTTTATAATACAAAAGAAGACATTTAGAAAAATGTTGGAAACTGGTAACTACTGACACCCATAGTATATAACCATAAACAAATACTATGGAAGTCAATGATTACTGATTTTCAACATTTATTTAAATATTTTATTCTGTTTAAAAGAAAAAAAGACAACTAAAGGGTGAGTAAATGAAGGCAGCATTTTAGTTTTTGGTTAACTATACCTTTAAATTCAGCATCTACTTTACTGTACTTTCCACCTGCCATTTTTAGCGTTCCATTTATGAGTGCTCAGTCAAAATTCACTACTGTTTCCACGTGGTATTGACAGTCAATGTCAATGTCAATTTTATTTATATAGCACTATTAAATGCAACCAAAGGTTGACCAATGTGCTGCACAATACACTTCACAACAAAGAAAAATATTAAATTATAGCTAAAACATACAATTTTCATTGATAAAATGCAAAGTAAAGAGGTAAGTTTTTAACCTAGATTTAAAAACAGATAGCGATGAAACAGAATACAGAGGGGCAGAGCATTCCACAATTAAGGACCAGCTACTGCAAAAGCATGGTCATCTATGCATTTCAGCCTCGACTTAGGGATACATAACACTTTCTGGTTAGATGACCGAAGAGACCTACCAGGCTAATGCTCAATAAACATGTATGACAAATAAGAAGGTGCCAGGCCATTTAGAAATTTAAAAACCAAAAGAAGAATTTTAAAAGTGACTCGATAGTGCACAGGCAACCAGTGCAAATAGAGTAAGATAAGTGTGGTGTGATGTGGTCATGTTATTTGGTATCGGTTAAAAGCAGCAGCATTTTGAACTAATTGTAAACGGGGTAAGGTTGTCTGACTAATCCCAAAGTATAGTGAGTTACAATAATCCAACTTAGAAGTGATAAAAGCATGGATTATTTTTTCAATTTGTTTTCTAGATAGAATAGATTTAACTGTTTTTAAGAGCCAGGGTGGACATTAACATTTGGGACAGCATAATCAATAATTAGCATTTTCCACATGTGATCAAAATGACGAAAAAGTGCATATTTATACCAGGTTTAGATGGGTTTTTTGCTTTAGCTGTTGAACAAATAGAAAAAAAATGCAAAATAAACTTACGTGGCACAGCGACTCCATACCGTTGAGGATTCTCAGCAATCACCTTCTGCTTCAGTTCATTGATCCGAGCTCCGAGAGATCCTTAAGGAATCATAGACAGAAATGAGATTCTGAATGCAAACAAAGCATAGACCTAGGAAAATCTGTGTTGACTATGTTAAAATCCCTTGAATCTTACCAATAAGTACCACAAGCCGTGGTTTATCTTGCAGTCTCATCTGATGCAGGGTCACCTCTTCATATATGAGGAACTCATTCTCTGTGGACTCTGGTGTATGAGACTCTTTATTCGAACCCTGGTGATCCTTGCGGCTCAGCCTGAAGCTTCTCCTTAGACCAGCTGCGAGCACAAACAGATTATTCCAACAGATTAACGGAGGAAAAGAACATCAACAAACAGAGACAAGATCAGAATTAGACAGGACAGAATCAGACAAAATGACAAGGGTGGAAAGAGGTGCATCCTCCAGATTAAAAATATCTGTCTCTCACACTGCTCCTTTTTTATTTTATCTAACAGCTATCTCTGGGGGAAAAGCAACATGCTGTTTAGCTGCTTGGTAAAATGTAATATGTAGTGGCTAAAATAAAGCAGCACAGTATCTGTTCGCCTTAAAGGTATAAATGAAACGTGGTACCTGAGTAAAACTCCCAGGAAAAGGCCTGGCCACAGGAAGGTGCCACCGCCTTACACTTTGGAGAAACTACAACTAATGTTAGACCATATCACACATCCATCATAATTCTATAGAGATTGTCACAAGCTATATCAGCCATGCCAAAGCTTGCGTGAGCCATTAGCCACAAGCAAATAGTTCCCCAGCTAAAGCAGTGCACCTGTGGTTCATATACCAAAAGGAACAGTTCATCCAAAAATGTAAGTTTTACTCTGTATGAGTAAAACTATGCTGTGGTAAATCCAAATTATTTTATAAAAATATAGTAAAATATTGACGGGGGAAAAGATGTAAAGAAAAAAATTCTGGATGCAATACTGAGTCAAACAATTATGAGAAATCAGATGAAAAATCATAATTATGACAAGTTGACACTGACATAAAAAGACAAAAGTATAATGCAAAAACTCCAAATTATGACAACAATGACAAAATGTCAGCACTTTGACATTTATTGCCGTATCCTGAAAGCAGCGGCAGATAGTTCACCTCAGATCTTGAAAATAAAATAAACCTGTTTGAAATAGAAATTTAGAACTAAACACATATGAGTGATTCAGCATGTACATTTAATAATAATATTAAAGAGGGTTAATATGTATTAAATAGATTATAAACCTTACCATTTCGTGAGAGAGTGCTTCAGAATGGCTGTATTTAAATTTCTGTTGTTTTTTGTCTGGTGTAAACAGCCAAATAGCTTATCACTACTTATCTCATGACGTAGTGTGTTGTTAGGACACGGGGTTACAATGGAACCTGCTTACCTAATGTTTACGATTGTAATATTTATATCATTTGCTAATCAATAACCTCATGTGGAACTGAATCTGTCTAATTTCTGAGTCTGCTACTGTCCAACAGAGGTCGCATTTTGGTCATGGATGCATGCTTTCAGAGCCTTTCTGTCATGATCGCCAGCGATCTCTCTCTCTCTCTCTCGCTCTCTCCGCTGTCAG